>OVBA01000958.1:0-51915 GCA_900406435.1 Lepidium aucheri | reverse complement strand
TCAATTCTCAACTTGAACAGAAAGGTATAACAAGCCTACTCTCGTAGTACTGGAGACTCTACTCGATAATCTAGAGGTCCTAACTCNGAGACTCTACTCGATAATCTAGAGGTCCTAACTCTCATTGGTTCCAAATTTCGAATAGGCATTAAACAAGTAGGTTCAACTATCCACAATCAACCTAAACATCAGCTATCGCGGTCTAGGATTGATTGCTCATCTAATCTAGTTCAAATTCCTAGCAAGATTTTGGAGTGCTAACAACCTAGGTTCATAGATTAGTTGATCAGGTTATTCTAAGCATCAAGCACAAGAATTAGATGGAGAATACTCTTATTAGATTTGATTCTATTTGACCCTAATCATTGATTCCTAAATTCCTAGAAATCCTAAACCTGATTGATGAACTACTCAGACATAATTGAAATTGAAACAAAAGACATGATGAAAAAATTTGAATTGCATAAAAATATAAAAAGGGAGTTTAGAGATTCTTCTCAATGTTGAATTCTCTCTCTCTAGCTTATTGAATAACTCCAAAAGTTCTCTGTGAATAATGAACGATGTGTAAAAGAAACAAAAAGTAGAAGTATTTATATGTCCTGAGATCTAGGTGCAAAAAAAAATTAGGTATTTGCTTCGGATGCTCGTTGATCGATCGATCAAGGTGTTGATCGATCGATCACTGACTTGTGTGATCGATCTTCTAGCTAAGGAGGTCGATCGTGCGGTCGAACAATGATCTGGCAAGCAAGCTTGATCGATCGATCAAGGTGTCGATCGATAGATCATAGGCTTTATCCGTGAAACTTCAAGTAATGCTCCAAAACCATCCAAACGAGACTCCAATACCAATAATCCAAGTTTCTACGTTTTCCACCTGAAAGTGACACAAAACACAGACAAAAACTCTAAAATTAGGCATGTTGATGAACTCAAAACCTGTAAAATAGAGGTATATCAGAAGTCACAGCCGGCACAAAAGAAGCAAGTCAAAAGGCAGAGGAAGATCTCATAGTAGGCCTAAAGGAATCTTGAATGCAAAAGTTTGTTGGATATGCAGATTGGAAAGTCAATAGAAAAAAGACTGTCCAGAAAGAAGGTGATCAGGTGATAATCGTAGCTAAGTAAGATTGGCTAACCTAGGGTGTTTCATGTTGGCTTGATTCGCTTCTTAGTGTCTATGAAGTGACTGAAAGACTTCTCAGAAGGATGAGAAAGTCAAAGGGTTTCATAAATACAAAGAAAAGAAGGATGTGGTAAGACTTCACTCAAAAGCTTGGTAGATGACGGATGATGTTACTCAGAAATATGAGAGCATCTGGAAAAAAAAATTTAGGGTGGTTGAAATTATCGGAATGTATCCAAGTTTAGAGAAATACAAAAAGTCAAAGGTTCTCTTTCATACAAGCCAGAGGTGGAATAAGAGACATATGTTGAGTTTTGTGAAGTGTGTCACCATATCTAGAACTGACTAATCGTAATGGGCTTTATTTCCGTTAAAGCTCATAGACCTTCTCAGAGAGAAATAAGGCCAAGCTAATCTCATCATAGGCCACATTGTTTAATGTTGAGGCCCATGTATTTTACAAGTTAGAAGAGTCAACAATAACAAATTAGTGTCGACTCCTTCTCTCTTTATATATATGATTCATTCTTGTTAAAGTGTTTGTTAAAGTGTTGATCTTAATTATCAATTGAACTTGTAATATGTTACAGAAAATAAAGAAGTAAATGAGCGAGTTCGAAGCTGAACATGAAGAAGGATGTATCCAAACCCTGGGCATTCATATATGCAGACTAGACATGTCCGGTCTTTTGGGTTTACGTATATAAGAACTGTTTTTATATTTTTAAAATTCCGGTTGAGCTCGATTTAGTAAATTTTGAGTTCGAGTCGGCTTTGGTTCTTATAAAATATCCTATTTTGGGTCGGTGTTCAAGCACGATTTAGCACAACTTGTTCTAAATCATGCTCGGATAAAATTAGAGGGAAGACATGCAAGGTTTCAGATCAGATTCAGAAGAAGAACACAGATTGGTTGAGCTAGAAATGATCAGGTTGAATTCTTATCGCTTTGAACTCAAAGTGGCAAAAAAAAAAACCTCTTTTCAAGGACTTCGACCCCTATTTATAGATCATAGAGGCGATTACAACTCCTTGAAAATAGGAAAGATTACATTTGTTTAGATTCGCAAATAAATGGAAAGATTCTTATTAGATCTTCAAAATTTCCTTAACCGAAATATGAAAACTTCCTTTTATCTTTAGCGACGAGTTGCCTTTCTTCTCGTTCTGTGATCTGCACAATAGGGATCCTTTTGAGTTGTGAATTAAGAGCCGAGATGACTCCTAGCCGAGTTCACAACTTAATAGTTTTCTGGTTATTGATTGTTCTCGTGGACCAAAGTGGGATCTTAGATCCACCTCCAACAATTTTCTCCCATCCATACTTGGATAATTGTGTTGAGTTTTTGAGTTGGTAACTTACCTGTTTTTGGAATCTTCGGTCGACGTGTCAGGCATCGATATGACCATTAGGGCGTTTAACCGACTATTAGTAGGTCATCATTACACGATAATAAAACGTATGGGCTTGCTTGCGTAAAGTAGAAATGGAGGTGTATAAGTTTCACATTTGGTTTCTGGTCAAACTCCTATCAATACTTCCTTCAGTTTCATCATTTTTTAACCTTCATCCAAGTTGCAAAGGTAATTTTCTCTCTACATCCTTTCTCTCCCTTCTTGTACCGAGATGTCTTTACTTCTTTTAAATTATTATTTCTTAAGTTCATTGCGCTGAAATGGGAAGGAATAGAATATAATCGATTTCCGAGTCGGTATCTGAGAGTTCTCCAACTAGTTCTTCTTCATCATCTAGAAGGGTTGAAAGTCGAGCGGGATTTAGCGGTTTTTGGTGAGGAAATTGTCTTTCCCGTGAGAGGCGACAACTTAGGAGTCTCTCCTCGTAATGTTTCTGTCACAACTTTCTTGCCTAGTCAGTTGAGAGCTTTCAATAGGTGGCTTAATTCTCTTGATGTTCGTCCCTCAATAATCACTCAAGCAAAGATGGATAGAGTTTTTGAATTATGTCCAGTGATGAATGATGTCTCCATTCAAATTACCAGGCTCAATGATAGATCATAGACCCCCAGATGGTTTTATTAGTGTTTATGATTGGTTGGTTCACATAGGCAAAGATGTGGCTTTTAATTCCGAATCTTCTTTCCGAGTATTGTCATGCTTGGGATATTGTAATGTCTCAACTTGGGATTTCTGGGAGAATGAATATCCTGGGCACATTGATCCTTGGAGCCCAGTCGGGGGTTCAGATTCATAGGCGCTTCTTTGAGGACATCTTGATTATTGCCAGCCTGATCCTCCTAGGGGACTTTCTTCGTCAAGGCACAAATAGGGTTCAATTTTTGGATGACGTTCCTTCCATGATTTTGAATTGGACAAACTGTTATTTCTTTGTTTGTTGTGATGCACGCCTTGTTACTAATGTTGACTTAAATTTTAGACTTACTTAGACGAAGAAACCTGGTAGATTCTAGGCGTCTCAGTACTTTTCCTCCTTGGTTTTTTTAACTCGTACACTTACTGTGTTTACTGACATACTCTTCTACTCGCTCCCGAGTTCCCAACTATCAAGAATTAGTAGATTGGCTTTGTGGAGTTTCTCGATTGCATAGGAAGAGTTTCCAGCCAGCTTGCTTGATAGAACTTCTTGTTATTCAACATGTAGTCTTTGATTTTGTTAAACTAGGATGTATTCCAGAATCTCATTGTTATTTTTTCTATAGGAATTCGTCAAACAGAAATGGGCCTTCAGGATTTCGAGATGCCCAGCGTCATGGACAGGCTTGACGCTTTATTTGACGATGTGACTCCTGGTCTTATCAAGACTGGATCACTTCCTGAGGGGAATCCCGCTCCCCCTTCAGGTGATGTCGTGAGGGCTCGTTTCCCCTTAGTCACTGAAACTTCTGGTACTGAGTTAGGAGGTCCTGTTGTTACTCCTCTGGCTTCTACAGCCGAGGTTACCATATCAGCTTCTACTATTGAAGCTACTCTTCCGGTGCCTTATGTCGAGATTGTCTTGAGGAGATGATTGTTGAGGGTTCTAAGGGCTCCCTGTCCTCCAAAAGAAAGAGACTTAAACCCTTGTCAAAATAAGGATGTTCCTATTGTTGAAACTACCTCTCCTGCTCAGGCCTCAGGTTTTACGGAGAAAAGGCCCAAGAAAAAGAAGACGTCACTCAATCCTGCCAAATCAGGTAAGCT
This sequence comes from Lepidium aucheri, assembly GCA_900406435.1. Classification (NCBI taxonomy): domain Eukaryota; kingdom Viridiplantae; phylum Streptophyta; class Magnoliopsida; order Brassicales; family Brassicaceae; genus Lepidium; species Lepidium aucheri. The sequence goes on along the minus strand of OVBA01000958.1, from coordinate 47,627 downwards.
TCTTGCGCTTTCTTTTGCTAGATTTTTAAGCGACAAGGTCATTTGACGTTGTATGATGATGTCAGGTCATGATGACACTCTTGAGACTGCGATGAGAACGGCGTCCAAACGCAAGGAGCCCACTTCTCTGGTTGAGGTTCTTTCAAGAAAAAAGATCAGAGCTGCTAGCGACTCAGCTTTGATTATGGTTTTAAGGAATATGGCTCAAATGTTGATATTGTTTTGCCAAAGTTTGCTGGCGCAGGACTTGGTGATAGAACGTGTGCAGAAGACGAGCGGATTGAGATTGAAGATTAGCTCCTTGCGCTTTCCCTTTTTTCTCTTTTTTTTTTAATGTTTATCTCTATTTGCTGGGATACTTGTAAATACCCTTTTTATGTATAACATGCAGCTAATCTTTGCTTATTATTTTTGTTAAACTTGATTTCAATGAATTTTACCTAGTGAGGTCTTAAGACTCGATTTAAAAGTAAGAATTAGATTCCCGTTTTATGAGAATTTGGTCTCGGCTTAAGAGGGGTTTGAGATTTGGCTCTATTATTAACGAGAATTCCATCTCAGCGAGGTTTAATGACTCGGCTTAGATCAAGCGAAATTTTATGACTCGGCTTAAATCAAGCAAGGTTTAAAAACTCGACTATAGCAAGTGGGAATTTTGGACCCGGCGAGATTTTAAGACTAAAGGTGCAAGAATTTGACTTGAACTTGGCGAAATTTAGACTCGACTTTAAATCGTACGAAAGTTTTAAAGACTCGGCTACTGCAAGCAGGATTTTGTGATCCAGTGAGATTTCAAGACTCGTCTTAGAGAGTAGGGTCTTGGCCTTTGTCAAGATTTGAAGACTCGAAAATCTCTTGTGAAGTTTGCTTGTTGAGATTTTAAGACTCGGTTTTTAGATGTACGAGATTTGCACGGCTTATGAAACTTTAGTTTTGCAAAAAGTTTTGTGAAATTTACTCGACGAGATTTTAAAACTCAGCTTTTAGATACAAAAGTTAGATCCTATAATAATAGCAAGAAGTTGGCGAGTAACTCAAAACTTTCAACAGTCCAAATATTGTTTAGAATATTTACTGATATTTCTTCTTTTTTTTTTAAAAAAATGCCGATTTGGCGACTTATAAAATTTTTAAATAGTTATAGTCCTACCAAAAGACTGCCTACGTATCCCTAATGGGATCAAGACAAAACATAGTTCTCATTACATAATTAATAAATTAGATGGGCATCAGTTGATGCACAATAGACGCCGAGTTGGCGTAACTTCAGTAATAGTACCGCTTCAAGTTAATGGAATTTCACCCCCGTGGAACTATCTCTCCTTCCATCAATGTGATTTTGTACATGCCTGGTTTCACAACTTTGAAAATTATGTAGGGTCCTTCCCAATTAGCACCAAGCTTTCCAGCGTTTAATTCGGCTGTGTTCTCGAACACTTTTCGCAACACGAGATCTCCTTCGACGATGTTCTGCCCTCGTACTTTCTTGTTATATAGTACTTTGCAGCCTGTTGTTGGTATTTTTTCACGCGGAGCAAGGCTTCGTCTCTTTGTTCTTCCAAGTCATCAATATTTGTTTCCATAGCTTGGTCATTGGACTTGTCGCTTTTAGGAGAATGGATTCTGTACAAAGCCGGGATGGTGGTCTCCGCGAGGGGCAAGTGCTTCCTTTCCATGAAGTAGAGAGAAGGGAGTGCGGTTAGTCAAACGTCTCAGTATCGTACGATAGGACCAAAGTACACCATCCAACTCGTCAGCCCAATGGTCCCTCTTTTACTCGAGTCATTTCTTGATTCCATCTAGGATATGCTAATTTGTCGATTCTGCCTGTCTGTTTCTTTGTGGGTTTCGAGGTGTGGAATAACTAACTCGGATGTTCCACCTAGCACAGAAGTTGATGAATTTCGTTGAAATGAATTGAGAATCGTTATCCGTGAAAATTTCATAGGGTAAACCGTGACGACAAACGATATTCTTCCAAATAATCTTGACTAAATTCTTATCCTTTATGTGAGAATAATTTTCAGCTTCAATCAAATTGGAGAAGTTGTCAGTCATAACGACCATGAATCTCTTTTGCCGAGCTTGATACGTACTAAACTCAACCCGTGGTATGTACTGAACTTGACCCACGGCACGTACTGAACTCGACCTGTAGTACGTACTTGTCTCGACCCACAGTACGTAAAACTCCTTCCCACGGTACGATGGAGGTTCAACTTGCAGTACGATGGAGGCTAGACATGCGGTACGTCCGTGTCTTGACCCGTGGTACATGACCCATCTGTTGACTTTCCTGCACTTCCATTGACTTCCTTGCGGTGCATGAATTCCTTGCATGCGGTATGTGCCTCTCGACCCGATGGCCTACCCACGATATATGACCATCGACCATTGACTTTCTAGTCCAAAATATTGACTTTGACATAATGCTTTTCTTTCGTTTTTTCTTGACTTTTTGATGACTGGGTGACCCTTATGGGTCTCTCGTGGCTTTTCCTCCTTCTTAGAGGTCCTTAGGGTGGTCTTTGCCTTGTCTTGATGAGTTTGGCCTTGACTCTCGTTCTTTTCTTCTTTTTGACCTTAAAAGTCTTTAGCCTATCATCTTCATATGGTATAATACCTTCCCTCAAGCTTTCATATAGTCTAATAGTATATCCCTTTGTAAAATTATCCAAAATAAAATACGAAGAAGTATTATAAAGCTCTCTCTACAATTTGTTTAGGTTAAGTAGTTTACAAAGTAGATTTTAGGGTTAGGGAGCTTATGTAGAGGCTGTCCAATGGCAATCTTCTACGAAAAAACCTTGTAGATTCTCCACTAAACTCTTCTTATGTTTTGTTTATTTTTTTACAAATCTAGATTACTGGTTCTATACTCTGATTTATTTTAGCACAAAAACTTCAAGCATTGTGATGCTTCAAACGGATTAGATCTAACCTAGATAGTTTTCTCCTTGTTGGAACCGATTTACTCCAAAGTAAACTCGGATTTATCAAAGCTTTTATGAGAGGATTCAACCAGAAGTTGGTGTTTTCTCTCTCTTAAGATCGAGTTCATTTTAAGTGGGTTAAGTGGTTTCATTCACCACGTGAATGCTTCCACCATTTTGTTGAGTTTATTCTCATAAACACCAACACATCCAACACTGAAGAACGCTCCTTACTAAAAGTTTAGTATGACAAATAGGAAATGGTATATCCACACATGTATGGTCTTTACATTAGATTTTCCACTTTCAACCAAGACCTCCAATCAATAGAAATATATGCTTTGATATCTCCATGCACGTGTCTGATCTACTTACAACAGAGGTCTAGAACTAGCACAAGCTGATGTCTTGAGAATTTTGGATATCTCTCTTTGCCAATCCGAGAAGTATTCATGGATTTGGGGCTTTAATAATTCTGGTTCATACACGGTTAAAATGGATAACTGGCTCAACAACCAACTTATAAGCAGAGGCTCATTCCTATCTCAACCTCAGATTAACCATCAGGACATCCCCAAACAAAATATTTGGCAGCTACAAACTCCTCAAAAATTAAGATTTTCCTATGAAGTGCCTTACCCAAAGCTCTAGCCGTTCAACAAAACCTCATGTCTTGTACCATATCGCCAACTGAAAGTTACCAAATCTCTAGAGGCCAAAGTGAAACAATAAACCACTTGTTGTTCTTATATCCACCATCCAGGCATATATGGGCTCAATCTAACTTTCCGATTCCTCATTTAGGCTTCTCAAATATTTCATTAACATCAAACTTTTCCCTTCTCTTCACAATAACCTCCCAACAACAAATACCTCATGATATCAATGAAGCGTTTCCTTGGATCCTTTGGACATATGGAAAGCAAAGAACAACAAATTCCTCTAAGGATTAGACCGAGACTTATAGATGGTAACACTGGATACATTTCAAGAAACCAAGCTTTTGATTACCTTGAACAATAAAGAAAAGAGGAATTCACAGCAAACCTCCCCCAGAAGGCTTAACTTATCTTGCACAGAAAGTCCAAAGGAAAACCTAACAGAAGACACCATCAATTTGAAAGTTTACTGTGATTCTCATATGTCGATTCACTAGGAAGCTTGGATCATAAGAAACAAAACTACTCAAACTTGGCTTCACTCTAGACACCCTTTGCAAATGCTCCATCTACGCTCCACTTAGAATTTGTTGGTTTGATATGCTTGCTACGAAGCCTTTTGGAGATAAGAAGAACTAAAGTGGAAATTGAAGTGGACAATGGTACCATCTTTCAAGCAGTTAATCATCCTTATCTCTGGTCGAGTTATTCATCCTTATCTTTGGTCGTGTCATAAAAGATGGACAAATGAAATCAAAGCCTTAATGACCAGCTTCCACAATATTATCTTCACTTCCATAAATCCCTTCTCCAACAAATCAGCGTCATTGATTGCACGAAGTGTCACTAAAGATGACAGATTCTCTGACTACATCTCTAATGGTCTCCCAGATTGGATTTCTCAATCATAGAGAGTCAATGACCAACTCAAAAGCCTTTCAATGAATTAAGTTAAGTACCTTTAGCATTAGTTTTCATATTTTCTTACCCTAATAAATACCTTATGCTTAGAATTACAATAATCCTATATTCTCTCATTAATAATCATATTTTTTAATCTTCTCCATATAACCACCCTTTCAAATGATATATCTGAGTCCTCTATACTTTCCATTATATCCCTCTTGGCTTTTTACCTAAATGAGTGATTAGATAAGGCCTATTTTCTGGTTTTATCTCTTTATTAAAACTCTCTTCTTCCTTATAGTCTTTTTTCTCATCTTCTTCAACTCCCTTTTCCTCGGTGATTCCATTTTATTTTTATTTTTTCTTGTTCATTTTCCCCGCAAGTCTTTAGAGTTAATCATTATATTACTAAGCTACCTTTTAGTAACCATTACTTTTTTCTCTACTTTTCAGTTAGTTTCCCCTTGTTCCTCGCTAAACTCTAGCACCGCCACTTCCACCCAATTCATCACTTACCAAGTGTTATGTTATGAGTTGAGAAACCACTTCCTACCGTTTTTCTCTTTGACCATATCCATGTATGATCCGTTGATGTGAATTTTTGGCAGCTCAACCCACCACACAAGCCTGCATGCAGTTTTCCCTTTCCCAAGACATCTCTTGCGTAAAGGGCCCTTGACACACGGATGATATAATGAGTCTCTCTCTCCTGTTGAAGTTTATATATTGAGATTTCATTTTCTACAAAAAGCTCTTACAATCTTTCAAAACTCGAGTGCAATGAATGACAATCTGTAGGATGCACTAAATTAATTCCATTTAAGAAGACACGATCCAACGATCTTTTTCCATCATCAAGACTAAGTTGCAGTCCTCGCTAAAAATAGACTAAGCATTTTCCATTAGACCTCTTAGTGCATAATTTTCAAGAGCTAACAGAAGACCTCCCTCACGAATGGAGCATGCAATCAAGGATAAAAAGGAGAATAATAGATACTGTGTTTGTGGAGTTTCTCTTTGCATCCGAAGATGATCTTACCTCGGTAATAAGATTGCAATTGGTGATATACAATGGATGTGTGGTAGCAGTAAAATGATGGGTGGATCATCCATCACAAAACTATTTAACATTCTTTCAAGTTTGAAGATCTGTGACCTTTCCTTACAATACGCTTTGGAGGATTCAGTCAGAACCATTGCAAGTTCGCTAGGTGAGGTTCTGGAAGTTGGTATACAAAATGCTTCTCTTACTTTCTCTAGTCCGAGACAAGATCAAAATACACATTGCATACAAATTAAGGTTCTCCAAAAGAATCTACTGTCAAAATGGCGATAGGTTCAAGTGTTCTTCTATTATGAGCTTGTGTCTCGGCTTTGTTTCAACTGTCAATGTCTATCTCACAACATAGTCATTGTACGAACATTCCTATACACTACAAAAAACATGCATATAGCATCAAGAATATTATATCATTTAAATAAATGACATGATATAGAGTCACTTATTAAAAAATGACACATTATATATGATATAACATTATTTATAATAAATGACATTATTCTGCATATTTTACGACTGCATGGGACATCACACATAGTATGATGAAATTAGTTGCTGTTAGATTAAGTTTAATGTCAAAGACTTGTTGAGCAAGTTAGGTAGTTAGGTTAGATAAGATTGATGAGATATTTTAGGAGTTATCTAAAATATATGTTTTCCTAATTGTAAAAGGAAATGATCTAACCCATAAGAGGAGATGCCAATGTGTGGCATAACGTTGAGATATTAAGATTGAGATTTTAGGTTTTGCATTGAGTTTTCTAAGCTAATAAAGAGAGTCATTCTTTATAATTCTTGGTCTTATAGTTTCAACTACTACAATTGGTATCAGAATCATACGAGTAATTAGGGTTATAGTCACATGGGGGTGAACAAGCGTTGATACCCACAGAAAAAAACAGAGGAGGAAGCTCTTCCTCCGTAGCATGTCCGATGTTAACCTCAACCAACTATACGGTTTGAGCCATAAGGATGAGGTTATGTCTCAATGTACATGAAGTATGGGAGGTGATTGAGACAAAAATTGATGACAAGAAGAAGAACAACATGGCGTTAGCTCTTCTCTTCCTATCAATACCGGAGGATATGATCCTTCAAGTTAATGAAATAACCACGGCCAACAGTGTATGGGAGGCTATCAAAACTCAAAAATGCGGGAGCTAAACGTGTTAAGGAAGCTAGGTTATAAACCTTGATGCCCGAATTTGACCGTCTCAAGATGAAAGAAACTGATACAATAGATGAATTTGTGGGAAAATTATCGACTATTTCATCAAGGTGCTCTTCTCTCGAGTAGAAAATTGAAGAAGAAAAATTGGTGAAAAAATTCCTCAAGTGTCTTCCTAGAAAGAAATATATCCACATGGTTGCATCTCTTGAGAAACTTCTAGATCTTAAAACCGCATGCTTTGAGAATGTAGTAGGACATTTAAAGGCCTATGAAGAAAGAATCCTTGACGAAGATGAAGAAGCTCAAAACGATCAAAATGATTTGATGTATTCAGAAACACAAAACAATTCGAGGAACTATAGTGAAGGATCGAGAGGAAGAGGCCGTAGAGGTCGAACAAATTCTAGAGGTAGAGGCCGTGGAAGGGGAAACAGAGATTTTGATATCTGTAAGGTTATTTGTTACCGTTGTGACAAATACAAACATTTTGCATCAAAGTGTCTCAATTGATTGCTTAACCTCCAAGAAGCACAAGAGGATGAAAACGACCAAGAAACACAAGAAGGTGATGATTTATTTCTACATGAAATTGTGTTTCTAAATGAAGAGAATTGCATACCAAGTAAATTCGAAACCAAACACCAAGAGACCAATACTTGGTATCTCGATAATGGAGCAAGCGATCACATGACCGGAGATAGAAGGTGCTTTACTAAACTCGATGAAACCATAACTGGAAAGGTGAGATTCGGAGATGACACACGAGTTGATATTAAAGGGAAAGGTCTGGTTTCTTTTGTTGATCAAAACGGGAATGAAACAGTGATTTAAGATGTGTATTTTATTCCCGATTTGAAGAGCAACATCATAAGTCTTGGACAAGCAACCGAGGAAGGATGTGATATAAGGTTAAAAGGAGATAATCTAATTATGCATGATCAAGAGGGCAAGCTTATTGTGAGCGCCAAACGAAGTAGAAACCGCTTGTACAATGTACTTATGGATATAAAGGATATCACACAATTGCATCTTACTAGATTGAGTGAATCAAGTAGATGGCATTTGAGATTAGGGCATGTAAATCTCGAAACAATGAAGAGCATGGTCAATGGAGGATTTGTTAAAGGACTTCCAAAGATTTGTGTTTACAAAGAAGTATGTGGTTCTTGCTTACTTGGAAAACAAACAAGAAAGGCTTTCCCACAAGCCACACAATTTCGAGCAAGTAAGAGTCTAGAGCTCATTCATGGAGATCTTTGTGGTCCAATAACACCATCAACAACTGCTGGATATAGGTACAATCTTGTTCTCATTGACGATCATAGTAGGTATATGTGGACAAGTTTTTTGAAGGAGAAAGTAGAAACATTCAACAAATTCAAGCGATTTAAGGAAATCGTCGAACAAGAAACAAAAGAAAGGATACAAGTTTTCTGAACAGATAGAGGTGGAGAGTTTCTATCTAAGGAATTCGATACTTTTTGTGAAGAAAGCAAGATCAAAAGGCACTTAACGGCTCCATATACTCCTTAACAGAACGGAGTTATAGAGAGAAGAAATCGAACTCTCATGGAGATGTCTAGAAGCATTATGAAACATATGCATGTTCCAAACTACTTGTGGGGAGAAGCGGTGAGACATTCTACATATCTTATAAACCGAATTTCTACAAGAGCTCTAAAAGGGAAAACACCATATGAGATGTTGAGAAAGAAAAAGCCTAACATCAACCATGTCCGAGTTTTTGGGTGTATTAGCTATGCTAAAGTTGAGACACCACACTTGAAGAAACTAGATGATCGATCTAGGATGCTTGTTCATCTTGGAACCGAACCCGGATCAAAAGCATATTGATTGATTGGTCCTCTTACTCGAAAAGTAGTTGTGAGCCGAGATGTTGTGTTCGATGAGACAAAAGGATGGAATTAGAGAAAAACCAACAATGAGATGCTCAATAATGAACAAAAGTTCCAATATGAACTTACTCACCATGAAGATCAAGGAGAAAACGTGACTAGAAACGAAGGAAAGGAGGTTACTTCAAGTGAAAGTAACGAAACTTGTGCTACAAGCAACAACCAAGGTGTCACGAATGAACAAGAAGAATCCGATGAGAATAGTTCACATGCCGAAGGAGAATTGGAAGAACCTAATCCGATCTTGAGAATGTCACAAAGACAAGTCATTAAGCCAAAACATCTTGATGACTATATTTTACTTGCGGAAAAGGAAGGAGAAAGGTTACTTTTGTGTTTAGATGATGAACCTAGAACTTTTAGTGAAGCAAATGAGTTAAAAGTATGGATTCTTGCTTGTGAATATGAGATTTCGGCCATTGTTAGAAATGAGACGTGGGATCTTGTAGAACCCCGGAAGGAATGAAAGCTATCGGACTTAAGTGGATTTTCAAAAATAAGAGAAGCTCCGATGGAAGAATTAAGAAGTACAAAGCTCAGTTAGTTGCTAAAGGCTATGTTCAAAGACATGGAGTAGACTATGAGGAAGTGTTTGCTCCTGTTGCTAGACTTGAAACCATTCAACTACTAATTAACTTGTTGGTGTCTTATGGACGGGAGATTCATCATCTTGATGTCAAAACAACATTTCTTAATGGTGAACTTAAGGAAACCGTTTATGTGTTACAACCAGAAGGTTTCGAAATTAAGAGAAGTGAACACAAGGTTTAAAAACTCAAGAAGGCATTGTATGGACTAAAGCAAGTACCAAGAGCTTTGAACATCAAGCTAAACCAAGTTCTCAAGGAACTTGAATTTGAACGTTGCTCAAGGAACCATCGGCTTATAGGAAGGTAATGGCACAAGAAATTCTACTAATTGCTGTCTATGTAGATGATCTTTTTGTTACCGGAACAAGTAGAAAAGTAATTGATGAGTCAAGGAAGAGATGTCCACGAAATTTGAGATGAGCGATTTGGGAAAGTTGACATATTATCTTGGCATTGTAGTAAACCAACACAAAGAAGGAATCACCTTGAATAAAAGAAGGTATGCACTTAAAATCTTAGAGGAATCAGGTATGAGTGAGTGCAATTTGGTTCATGTTCCAATGGATTTGGGATTAAAGTTATCAAAATCGGAAGAGGAAGAAGAAATAGATGCAACAAATTTTTGGAAAACCATTGGATGTCTTCGATATTTGTTGCATACTCGTCCATATTTGTCATATAGTGTTGGAGTCTTGAGTCACTATATGCATAATTGATATGTTTGGTTTTTAACGTTTTTAAGGACCATATTTTGAGTCATTTTCCAGCCACATCATAGCATTTGCATCATTCTAGAGTTCTTTTAGGCTTATTTTTATATTTTGCACTTGCATCCCATACATATTGTATTTGGAGTAATATTAGGTACTTTGGAGGCTTTTTGGAGCACTTTGGATGCATTCATGGATGTGAGGATTAGTGAGGACCGAATTGAAGTAAAAGTCTTGATCAGAAATGCTGCTAAAGAAGAGATCATGACCACCTCGGAGTCAGACCTTGCCTTACCAACTGGGAGGTGAGGATTTTGAGGACCAAAGCACACTTCTCACCCATCACTCGAGGTCCAGCTGCTTGGCCTCTACCCAGACCTCATTTTGTTGAATTTTTCTCTGTGTTTTGACTATTTTTAGGTTTTGTAAAATGGGTATAAATACCCATTAGACCCCGAAAAAATGGCCATCCATGTTTTTCTACATCCTTGTTCTTGAGAAAACACTTGAAAACTCTCTCTAGCTTTGTATGAAGATTTATTTTGATCTAGTAAGTATTTAAGTTTAGTTTCTTTTGCATTCTTTTTATTTTTCTTTGCTCTTTAAGATTAATGTGCTTGTTTAATTTTCTGGATATTTATTCTTGGTGACAAAAATCTGATTTGATCTCTTTGGGTGATGAGGAAATGTGGTAGATCTATGTAGATCTTGGGGAATCTAGTTTGCTTAAGCTTGATATATATAAGATAGATCTAGGTAGCTTAATGTCGATTTCTTACTGGCCATTTGAGATTTGGATTTGTTACATTTTATGCGTATTAGGTGTTCGATAAAATGTCGGAACTAGACTAGATCTGGGACTATGATTGCTAGGGTCAAGAGATTGAATTCCTTGCGGTCTTGTTAGCAAAGAATATGATTCGTGCTTCATGCTCACAGAATGGTGTGCTCTCGCTACTAGGGTAGGCATGGGAGCCAGGGTGACTTGATATACTTGAGTCCTTGCTTGAGACGATCCCTAATGGGTTTTTGTTAAGCATCCTAGTATTCCCCTAGCTAAGCATTGATCCTTGACCTCATTCCTCATCACCCAATCCAATTGCCATTGCTTTTCTTTGTGTTCTTATTATCTTCTTTTCCGTGCTCTGTTTTGCTAAGCCTTTCTTTTGCATATTAATTACTTGCCTTAGGTTGTAAATCCCCCATCAATTACTTGGCTTGAATTAGATAGCTCTAGTCACATCTTGATTACTAGCATCACACTTGTTTGGACTGAAACCTATTGTACTACATCAACATTTGAGTATAATAGGACTTGATATCTTTTTGGGTAAAAATCTTATTATCAAATTGGCGTCGTTACCAAACTGAGTGTTTGCTTGCTGCAATTAGGATCTTAGACTTTCTAAGCTCAAGCTCTTTTACTTTTATGTTGCTCTTTGGATTGGTGGTGTTTTTCTCTGTTTCAGGTGCACTAAGCTTAATCGGACCAAAGGCATTGTTCTTGGCAGCAATTAGAGAAGGTTGAACGCTAAAGAGCCAAGAACTAGGTGGCCTCGCACCTCAGCCTTGCAGTATCCATGGCAAGGGCTGACTTAAGCTATCCCTGTCGGACGCAAGTTCCTGCCTTTCCGAAGAGAAGTAACCCTCGCACTTAGACCTCGCAAGAAGGATGTCGAGGCTTGGATTTTTGGCTAAGGAGATGCAGTCCTCGAAGCTTTCCTTTGAGTAGACCACAAGAGGCGTGCCCAATATATGCCTTGGAAGTTAGAGGGCATAATTCAAGAGGTCCACAGCTTTTATCCTTTTGAGGTAATGTATTGCGTGAGAGAGACCTTTAGGGGACAAATTTTGGAGAATTATGTCTTCACCCCCTTCTGTCCTCACCCAGTTCACTCACATACATCACCCAAACTCTTAGCCAATAATTTTGATCCTTTGATGCTTACACTCATTTGCTTGATCTCTGGATATTGAATGATGATTATTGGGATTAAACCTTGATTTGCTCATACTAAAATGGCTCCATATATATATTTCTTGCTTTTGGTTGTCTATTTCACGCAGGAAAATGATCTACATGAGTCTGGGACAGTCACTGAGCAGTTCAAAGTACAGAAATGGGATTCTAAGGATCGGATGAGCACAAACGTGCCAAAAACACTCTAAGCTCGGCAATTCCTGCGAGGAATGACAGCGAGGACTGCACCCCATTTTCCAGAAAGGTTGCCTTGGCCTGGAACTGTGAGGCACCACCTAGAGGCGCAGAAAATTGCGTCCTAAAGCCTTTCATAAGTCTCCAAAAGATGCCTACTCCACTCCTTTCATTGTAAATACCATTGCATTCCATTGTTTGTTTTAATTTTAAACCGAGGGTTCACCTCTAAGCTTTCGTACGCACAAGGGACTGTGTGATTTAAATTTGGGGGAGGGTCCTAGGTGTTACTAACCTCGTGTTTTGTGATTCTTAGTTTGTCTTTCATGCATATCATCTAGTGCGTAAAAATCCGTTAAGATTTTTCTTTGCTGCATTTTTGTGTTGCATTTCATAGCATATAAGGCATAGAAAAAACCAAGTGAAAAATCTTGAAAATGAATCCGAAAATATAGAGTGTTCATATAGTTGCTTCCATTTAGCATTGTATATAGGTTGCATTCACATAGGATTCATGCATTCATACTTGTTATGTGGGAATTATCTTGAAGATGGGAAAACCTTATTAAGTTAGCTAGTAACCATTGTGAATGCTCTTGATTGGTAATTGGCTGCTTTGGAAAGTTTTTGGGCAGATCATTCACCTTAGTGAACTTTTCTTGTGTTGTGTCTGAAAAGATCTTGTTTGATTCCTTCTAACACTTAATTTGAATTGCCGATCTACGGCCTAGAGATGCACCAAATACCTTCCTTCTTTATGTTTAACATGATCCATTGTGTGTGTGGTAAAACCCTCTCAAGTTAAGTGGAAAACTAAGAAATGAAAGCTGCCCGCCAAAAACGGAGTAAGTGGTAAAGGTGAAGCGGCTGGAAGGATGCGTAAACCTGTAACCTTTCACGCCCATGTATATCTGCTGTTTACTCCATATGCGGGTTGGTGAAGCAACTTGGAAGGAGGCGTAAACCCGTAGCCTTTCATATTTGAGTAAGCCAACTGCGGAAAAGCCAAAAGGGCACATATAAAAAGAAAAAAGAAATAAAGAAAAGAATAAATAAGCGGGGAGCAAAAGTGTGGATGAGAGGAAACCCCTTTTGTTGAAAAGAATGATCATGTTAAGCTTAGGGAAGTTGAAATATGAACTCGTTGATCTCTAGTCCCTTATGAGGACCGCACTTAGAAGAAATAAGGAATTAAACTTGAACCTTTAGAGATCGGCTTAGGTATTAGGAATCTATAGGCTGCGTGCTATGCTTGAGGATGATTACATTGCGGTTTCCAAAATGATAGAGCTCACATGTGGATTATGACCTAGCTTAAACAAGTTGCTCGTTGGATGAGATATTCCCTCTTTGTTTGTAGTTTCTTCCATCTTAGGTTATTGCACTTGCTTGAGGCCAAACAAGATCTAAGTTTGGGGGAGCTGATACGTTCGGTTTTTAACGTTTTTTAGGACCATATTTTGAGTCATTTTCCATCCATATCATAGCATTTGCATCATTCTAGAGTTCTTTTAGGCTTATTTTCATGTTTTGCACTTGCATCCTATACATATTGCATTTGAAGTAATTTTAGGTACTTTGGAGGCTTTTTGGAGCATTTTGGATGCATTCATGGACGTGAGGATTAGTGAGGACCGAATTGAAGAGGAAGTCTTGATAAGAAATGTTGTTAAGGAAGAGATCATGGCACCTCGGAGTCAGATCTTGCCTTACCAACTGCGAGGTGAGGATTTTGAGGACCAAAGCATACCTCTCACCCATCACTTGAGGTCCAGCTGCGAGGCCTCCACCTAGACCTCATTTTGTTGACTTTTTCTCTGCGCTTTGACAATTTTTTAGGATTTAGTAAAATGGGTATCAATACCCATTAGACCCCAAAAAAATGGCCATCCACGTTTTTCTCCCTCCTTGTTCTTGAGAAAACACTTGAAAACTCTCTCTAGCTTTGTATGAAGATTTATTTTGATCTAGTAAGTATTTAAGTTTAGTTTCTTTTGCATTCTTCTTATTTTTCTTTGCTCTTTAAGATTAATGTGCTTGTTTAATTTTCTGGATATTTGTTCTTGGTGACAAAAATCTGATTTGATCTCTTTGGGTGATGAGGAAATGTGGTAGATCTATGTAGATTTTGGGAAATCTAGGTTTTTTGATGTATATAAAAGATCTTGCTAGATCTAGGTAGCTTAATGCCGATTTCTTACTGGCCATTTGAGATTTGGATTTGTTACATTTTTTGTGGATTAGGTGTTTCATAAATTGTCGGAACTAGACTAGATCTCAGACTACAATTGCTAGGGTCAAGAGATTGAATTCCTTGCGGTCTTGTTAGCAAAGAATAGGATCCGTGCTTCATGCTCACGGAATGGTGTGCTCTCGCTACTAGGGTAGGCATGGGAGCCATTCCATGAAGGTTTCTCATTCACGAGGGTGACTTGAAATACTTGAGTCCTTGCTTGAGACGATCCCTAATGGGTTTTGGTTAAGCATCCTAGTATTCCCCTAGCTAAGCATTGATCCTCGACCTCATTCCTCATCACCCAATCCAATTGCTATTGCTTTTCTTTGTGTTCTTATTCTCTTCTTTTCCGTGCTCTGTTTTGTTAAACCTTTCTTTTGCATATTAATTACTTGCCTTAGGTTGTTAAATCCCCCATCAACTACTTGGCTTGAATTAGATAGCTCTAATCACATCTTGATTGCTAGCATCACACTTGTTTGGATTGAAACCTATTGTACTACATCAACATTTGCGTATAATAGGATTTGATATCTTTTTGAGTAAAAATCTTCTTATCAATAATCCAAGAGAGTCTCATGGAGCTGCCATGAAACAATGTCTTAAGGTACCTAAAAGGAACTACTACACTTGGTATAGCATTCACGAGATCTCCTACAAAGGTACCAAAGCTTGTTGGTTTTAGTGATAGTAGTTACATTGTGGATCCCGATGATGGAAGAAGCACCACCGGACACATCTTCTATCTCGGATCAAGCTCAATCTCGTGGTGTTCCCAAAAGCAAGATATTGTGGCTCTTTTATCGTGTGAAGCTGAGTTTATGGCTGCAACTGAGGTGGCTAAACAAGCAATTTGGCTTCAAGAACTTGTAAGTGAAATCAAGGGATTGACAATTGAGAAGGTGGCGATTTGCATTGATAATAAATCGGCAATAGTATTCACCAAAAATCCAGTCTTTCATGGAAGAAGCAGGCATATTCATACGAGATATCACTTCATAAGAGAATGCGTTGAGAATGGTCAAATAGAAGTTGAACATGTTCCCGAAAACATGGAAAAAGCGGATATTCTAACTAAGGCTTTTGGAAGAATCAAGTTCAAAGAAATGAAAGACTACATTGGAGTTAAAGACATAGAAAAGAATTATCAATGCATGCAAAATGTGTACAAATTATATTATTTTAATTGTTTAATGCTCTTGGCATACAATGTCTTTAAATAACAAATAACTTTTTTTATTTTAACTATCATTTAAATCGATAATATTTAATTTATAGTACAAATTATATCACACATGATTACACGATTATATAGAGTTAAATACGTATTAAAAAAAATGCAGCGACTGGTAGGCATTAAAATATTTTACTATTCGAAAAGTCTATAATAGCTTTATAGCCTTTATTGTTAAAAAAATGAAAATGGTAAAACTCCATCTCTTGCTGTGGAGTATAATGTGAATTTTCAAACAAAACCACGAAAATGTGGCAAGCTTTTGTCTGCATAATATATGGCTGTCAGTAAATTCGTTTATAGTTTAAATTTAATTGCAAAGACTCCGATAGGCAAATCTTGTACTTGATTCATTGGACCTTGAATAGTTAGCCAAATAGGAAACATATTCGCCTTGGTTTCAGTGACCAAAATTAACATTATATATACCTCGAAACTTTTAATTATTTTATCAATGTCAAATTATTTCAACTTTACGTACCCAATATATTTACCAACTCTGAGTATTCCCAATTTCGAAATTTATATTTTATTAATCGTCGTGTATACCTACCGATTATTTCCAATGTACAAAATATGTTAATCCCAAGAGAATTAAACAATTAAAAAGCATGCAAAATGCGTATGCTCTATTTCTTTTTGTATGCTCTAAATATTTCACGACACTTTTACCCAAAATGAAATTTAGAAAAACATATAAGCAAAAGGAATTATAAAAGGTTAAAAAAAAAGAGATAAAGTACTGAGATAGTATTTCACTACATTATGTAACTGGTAGTTACGATTTGGTGATGAGATAGCTACACATTAATATATACATATGAAACAACATCATCAGATATGTCTGGCTTTCTTAAATGTGTTGCATAGAGATGATGCTTGATTAAATAGATAATCAATCTCTCTAGAAACATTGAGAATGATCATTCTCTTGCTCCTATAAGAATTTCTAACCTTAAGGCTTTTCGACAAGGCTCTTTTAGGTTTCCTCGGCGCCGGTGGACAAATACTTGGAATAGCCGGTAAAATCTGGTCAGAACGAGTCGGTGTCTTACAGTAATATTCCTCATCTTCTTTCTTGATGTTTGCTCCTTCCTTGCATGACCAATTCCTTGTCTCTTGGGACTTAGTTTCAGGATCCTGAATTTGTGATTCTTGAGATGTGATGTGGAATTCGTCTTCTGGAGATGTATGAACGCTCTTGTCTGAAAACCCTAATGATGGTTCACGATGAAACACTAGTTCTGTTTCGCAGAGACTGTTTTGATCAGAGAGATCAATATCAGCGTCAGAGGAACCCATTTGTGATAAGAAACGTAGCTCAAACTTTAAGGACAAAAGGAAGGAGGTAATACATTTCTGATGAGAGAGATAGAATTTTTATGGCTTTGGTGGATTAATTTGCTTTATATAATAGTAATACTATGTACAATTAAGATGCTATATAAATTATTATGTTAATGTAAATAAATTTTGCATTTGCGAACATTCGGGTTTATAATTAATGTTTGAAGGATCCGATGCAACAACTATACTTTATGTTAGATTACTTTAATTTATAGTACGATTTTCGTCAATATGGTTAATATCTATACCAATCACATGTTTCTCGCCTTTTGAGAACACATTTTGCTTTAAGATCCAGATGACTCACTCTTTTAACCACACTCTCTACATATTTATTATTTCGGACACAAAATAAAAATCATCAGGCTTTTGTTATATAATAAAGATTACCGGCCGGTTAAAATTGCAGTGTGAATCATAGTGGTATAGCTTCACACAATGGGATTTGAGTTACGGATACACCACATCGATCTATATGACAGAAAAATTTATGTATAAAAATACAAAATTTGTATATGTTTCATTGTCATATTTTTGGACATATAAAATTTGCATTCCGTAAAGAAAATTAGAAAAGAGGACCTATATGTATATGTAATAATAATGTAAAGATGAAAGAAAAAAAGAAAGCTAATTGACATGAAAACAAGAAAAGGCCAGTTTTGTTGGTTAAAAAGAAAAAGGTCAATTAGTTTCCTTTATTCATAAGCTAAAAGAAATTATTGAATTTAGCGTCTAAAAGAAGATGGCATGTCTCTTTCATCTTCTTCAAATTTTGCTTCAATCATCATTTTATGTTTTTTAATATTTATTTTCTCTCAGATCCTAACTTTGATGCATGTGAACATCGATTTCACATGCCTTGTTATGTTATCACACCCACCTCTACATTCACTAATACATATCACTTTCTCTATATATATAGAATTACCATTAAACTTGACATATCAAACATCCATTACTATTTGTGTGTAATATACATAAATATATCAAGATCGATTATTAAAATGACAATCTATATATATGACTCTACGAAGATTGACAAACGATCCGATAGCATTTAAAAAACCCAACTAACTGACAAAAATATTAAATGTTTATATGATAGGAAATTTAGATTCCATGGACAAATCTCAACATTTTGTCATTGTAAAATCAAGAAAGGTACGTAAACAAAGTCAACTCTAATAATAGATATTGGATATGCTTTGGCTTTCTTATTGTACATATGTATTTTATGTATAAACACATAACAAACAAAAGAAATAAGATCACTGGAGATGAATTGAAGTTCTTGTCTGGATTTTATTAGATTAAAGTTGATGTACAAATGATATTCTCTTTACCAAAACCCATGTGTTTGTTTTCCAAAATTAAAAAAAAANAAAAAAAAAAAAAAAAAAAAAAGGCTTTAGAGACAAGACAGTCACCTTACGAATTACTTTAACTATAATAATAATAACACAATATTTAATATGTCAATTGAAGAAGATTTTTATATTGGTAAAAAGTAGTGATAATTTGTTCACCTTCTTAGAAAAAATAAAAATATTGTTTCTGTTTCAAGTTTTTAAGCGACTCTACATGCAAAAGTAAATAAATCCAAGATTTCTTCTCATGAATAGAAATGTTCAACTAAATCACGAGAGAATCTCGTTAATCCAAATCCCAAATAGAATTGAATTGCGTTAGTTCAGTGGTTGAACATTCATTTCGATTGCTTCCTTTTTAGAAAAAATTTCGAATCTTCTCATTGTAAAAAATATTTTCTTTTTGAAATGTTACATTTATTGATCAACAAAAAGTGTTATTTACAAATGGGAATGATCAAGCTATAAAACCAAGTAGTTACAAAGAATAAAGAATCAAACTAGTGTAACTCAAATCATCTTTTTAAGAGCCTTTCCAATCGGTGAGGGGAAAGGTATCTTAAAGAGATTATTTGGTTTCTAATATTTTTGTCTCTAAGTTCTCTATGGAATGAAGTGCACTTCACTGGTTTGTGATGAATCTTTGCATTCCTTTCCCTCCAAATCATGTATATAACAGTTTGGAGGAGCATTCTTTTGAGAACTAAGTTAATGGAATGTCCATTGTGCTGAAATAAGTGTGACATTGTATCAAACCAGCCAGGGGTCATAAAGTTTTCAAGGAGTGAGGTCCCAAGTGCAGACCAAACTGTGTATGTGTATGGACAAACAAAAAATAAGTGATCCCTTGTTTCATTCTTTCTCTGCAAAAGATACAAGCTTGAACACTCCTCATTGACGTATTAGATCACCTATTAGATCACCTATAGTCAGCCTATTTCGAAAAGCCAGCCATGTAATAAAGCTGAATTTTAGAACAGCTTGAGGTAACCAAACAAGTTTTGACCAAAAAACTAGATTCTCACGTCTGTGAATGAGATGCCATCTGCTTGCAACTGAGAATTCATGTTTAAAGACCTCCGGAGCTTGCTTCCAAAGTAAAGAGTCTTTACCATTAGCAGTGGAAGAAACTGGCACTGACTTGATAAGTTGAAGAGCATTTCCAAAATTGTTACGCTGAACACAGGGAAGCCATTGACTATTTGAACAGCATCTGAGACTTTAGCATGCCTTTCAATACCCAATACCGAAACCCAAAATCACCCAAAAGATTGAGAAGTTTACCCGCCGACGACCAATAATTATGCCAGAAGAAAGAATCTTCACCATTGCCAATAACTACTTTGATAAGAGGATAAATCTCTCCTCACAATTTGAGGAGTTTCCGCCAGATTCAAGACTTCTGTGACCCTTCTTTAACATCCCAAAAAGATCCATAACGCATCAGATAATGTCGTGTCCAAGCCACCCAAAGAGATCTTGCTGAAGTTAACAATTTCCTTATTAACTTGTAAGCATAGATAGTGGATGAATTACGCAGCCGACAAAGGCCGAGACCTCTTTCTGATTGTGGTAAACAAACATCCTGTCACGCCACCTTCGCATTGTGCGGACCATTGGGGGAGCCAGACCACAAGAAAGCCCCACAAAGCCTTTTGATTTCCTCTAAACACGTCATACGAAGCTGAAAAACCGATGACCAGAAGTTTGTAATGTTGTTTATTACTGAGGCTATAAGTTGCAGTCTCCTAGCAAAAGATAAAGACTTATTGGCCCAAGTTAGCATTCTCGATCTGATCCTGTCAATCAAAGGTTCATAATATGTTTGTTTCATAGCTTTTGTGCTGCAAGCCTAAATACCTGATAGGAAGCGATCCAATAAATAGACCCTCCTCAAGTGATGCAGTTTGAATATCATGAGCATGGTGACCCGCAGCAAAAACTGATGTCTTGCCCAGATTAATATGGAGACCTGAGACCTCAAGAAATTCCTTTAAAACCTGAAGTATACCTTGCAAAGAATCTGGCTTTCCATCCGAGAACACTAGGATATCATCTGCAAAACTTAAGTGTGTAAGTTTTACAGCTTGACATGAAGGATGGTATCCAAACCTGTAAACTGCAATAGCTTGGTTCAATAGTTTTGAGAGGAAAATATTTTAAAATAACATATAGATGAGGAGAAAGCAAGCAGCCTTGTCGAATTCCTCTTGAACTTCTGAAAAATCCCTCTAAGTCACCATTTATGGATACAGAGAAAGCTGCAGTAGATATGCAGATATATACCCAGTGGATGAAAGGATTTGGAAGCCCCATAGTGCGTAGAACATCAACAATAAATGATCATTTTACATTATCAAATGTTTTTGAGATGTCAAACTCAATTATACACCGGTGTGAGATAGATTCCTTGTGGTAATCTTTTACTAACTCAGTGGCTAACAACACATTTTTCTCAGAAGTCGAGACTTAACGAATGCACACTGATTAAGCTCAATGGCTTTAGGAAGTATCATCTTCAATCGATTAGCAAGGATATTAGAGATGACCTTGTATAGAAGATTACAGCAGGCTATGAGTATGAAATCACACATATGGAGAGGTTTAGAATGTTTAGGGACTAGCGCAAGGATAGTAGAGTTTTTACCTGTTGGGATGAACTCGTAAGAAAGAAGGACTAGACAGCAACAACAAAATCAGGTCCAACCACCATCCAAGCTGCTTTATAGAATTTCACAGTGAAACCATCTGGCCCAGGTGCTTTGTTTTTGGCATACCAAATAACATTTTAGTTATCTCATCAGGGGTGATGGGAGCAACAAGTCTCTCATCTTGTTGCAACGGGAATCCAATAAGGACTTAAGATCTACTGCAATTGCGCTTTCAGGTGGTGAGGTTTGTAGGAATGTTCAGAATTGTGAAAAAGCTTCTTGTTTAATATCCTCATATCAGTAACAACCTGGCCAGAATGTAACTAAAGTTTCTGGATACCCTTCCTTGCAGCCCGCGGTTGTGATACCCGATGGAAAAATTTGGAATTCTGGTCTCATGTCTTCAACCAATTGATTTGTGATTTCTGTTTATAAAACTTCTCCTCTAGGTATGCTAAATGATGCCAACAATAAGAGGCTTCATCTGCAATATCAAAGGAGGCTGAAGTCAGATTTTGTAGTTCATTCTTCTGTTTGTTACAAATATCTGTGTAGGCGTCCTTGCTCCGACGAGGGAGATCTCCATATTTTGACTTGTTTTGGTGTCTGAGCAATGTCTTAAGTAGCTTTAGTTTCCTATGAAACTACTACAAAGCTGTGCGAGAATGATGTAACGGCGGCGACTTGCATAACCAAAAGTAGAAAGTTCTCACAATGCACTAGAAAATTAAAAAAGTGGAAGGCCTTCTATTGGCTAGAGTTACCAAATTAGTCATAGTCACTTTACAACGACAATGATCTGATACACCTCATGCTTCAAAATGAGCGTAGAAATGTGGAAACAACATTAACCACTTCTCATTAATCAATGCACGATCCAATTTCTTCCCAATAGGGTCATCCTAACGCTTGTTCCACCAAGTCAATAAAGGTCCCTGATAAGTTAAATCCATCAGATCTAGATTGTGCACCATATCTTGAAACTGGTTCATACCCAAGAAGTTAATTGATTAATCCATAGATCTTGAATATTCACTCAAGGCCAAGATTTCATTGAAATCCCGCAAAAGAATTCATGGTAGATCTAAATATGCATAATCATAAGCAAGAAATAATAGCACTCCCATAACTCCTTTTTTTCCTATATAAAATTCGATGCATAAATGGTTGTGACAATAAACGTTTCACCAGTGTCATTCAGCTGTAACCCACACATAATTTGTTGAGAACTAACTCGCAGAGGAGTGGCTCGAAAAGAATCTGAGCAAAACCAGATTTGTCCTAATGATGATGTGAGTAATTCGTTAGTATGTGCCAGTCAGGAAAAACAGAATTGTGTATTGACGCAAATTTTGCCTCCAATACACGAAAAAAACCAAATAAATGGTTCCGTTAAGCTAAAAAATTAAGGAGAGCTGTGTGTTGTGGTTTGTTAGAACCCCGCATGTTCCAAGAAGAAAACAACTTCATGGCTTCCTAACGGAAGCTTTTTCGCAGCAGTGGTAGTAGTAGCAAGAACTAAATCTTTTGTTCTGGCAATGGGAGGCTTGTGTGCCTACGGTTTGAGTCTTCGAGGTTGAGTAGTTGCTTGTTTAACTTTTTCTCTATCCTCAGGCAAGTTTTCTGACATGATCCTAATGAGGATTAGGATGATCCGAACCACACTCAAGCGGTAATAGGACGAAACCGATGGCGCGACTTGCAGACTAGTGACCAAAGGGGAAATCGTCGGCTATAAGTTGAAAGGTCACGACTCTAAATGTTTGATCTTGGTTTCCCGGTGAAGTATAGGAGTCGTGGAACCAAGCTAAGGTGACGCTTGACCCAAAGAAGCCATGAAATGATCGGTGGAAGCGATTAAAGGCAGCAGAATGAAAAGGAAAATGAATGGTTGGCAATGAAAGGTGAATGAATAGAGAATGGATCATAAAGAACTACCAAGAGATGTGGAAGGCTCTTAGTCTTCAAACCTCACTAATAATCTGGATATTACTCACCAAAGAATTAGCAAGCTAGAGGAAAACCTTAATGACAAACCGGAAAAGTTTTTTAGAAATTAAAGGTTCGATGATGATTACAACTAGGGTTCTAGAGTATTTATAGCCACGGAAAAAGGCTGTACTTGAAAGGACCGAAAACATAATTGGCCAACAAGATATAACTAAAATAAAAGACACAATAAAACCCATTTCCTTACTTAGACAATTTGCTCTTCTCTTCACCGGTTTTAGGAGCATGTTGCCAATAGGGTTTTAGTGTAAAGTGTATGTTACAAACCTTGTTAAAAACCTTCTGCTAGAAAACTCAAAGGGACAAAACTAGCAATCAAGGTAAAGAAGTGTAATAACACACACCTCCCATTGACAACTCTTAGTCGGCTTGAATCACAACCAATGTGATCGGATAAGCCATTAGACTAAGGTTGCTTAAGGCTTGAAGTAGCATTGTGCTAATACCCTTCTCAAGTATCTTAGCTTTAGCTCGAGTAATAGGTCCAGTGGGCAGCTCCAATGCTTGTTGTGTTTCCTCCGGTTCAAGCTCCAAGTTATCTTCTTGTTCCAGCTCATGTTGTTGCTCCATTATCATATCATCCCCTCCCTCTTGAAAATGATTTGACCTCAAATCCACATCATCTGAAACAAAAAGGGACCAAGTCAGCAACACTGAAACTATTACTTACAGTATACTTACCTTGAAGATCAATTTGGTAGGCGTTGTCGTTGATCTTCTAGATGAACTTGAAAAGACCGTCCATTCTTGGCATCAACTTTTATTTTCTCTCATTTGGGAACCGGTCTTTCCTTAGATGTATCCAAACAGAATCTCCTTCCTTGAAGTTCATTTCTTTATGGCTCTTGTTAGCTTGCTCCACATACTTCTTTGTCCTTTCTTCAATGTTTAATCTTTCTTTCTCATGAATTTTCTTAACAAATTCTGCCTTCTTTTGTCCATCCATGCTAAGTCTCTCACTCAAAGATAAATGCACTAGATCCAAATAAGAGATGGGATTGAACCCATATACAATTTCAAAAGGTGAAAACTTAGAAGCCGAATGCACTGAATGATTATATGCGAATTCAACATGAGGCAAACAATCTTCCCAAGTATTAATATTCTTTCTAACAAGTGCTCTAAGGAGAGTTGACAAAGTTCTATTGATTACCTCAGTTTGACTATCGATTTGTGGATGACAAGTAGTGAAGAACATCAACTTAGTTTCTAACCTAGACCACAACGTCTTTCAAAAGTAACTAAGGAACTTAGCATCATTAGGCATTCCATTTAAATGCACAATCTCCCTAAAGAACAAACTAGCAACATTTTTAGCATCATCCGTTTTGTGACAAAGAATAAAATGTGCCATTTTTAGAGAAGCGATCTACTACCACAAAGATTTAATCACGTCCTTGTCTAGTTCTAGGCGAACCAACAACAAAATTCATAGATATGTCATGTCGCGGATGCAAAGGAATAGGGAGTGGAGTATACAAACCGTGAGGTTGTACCTTAGCCTTATCCATTTTACAAGTTGGGCACCTAACACAATACCTCTCAATATCTCACTTCATGTGCGGCCAATAAAAGTGCTCTTGCATGATATGCAACGTCTTGGCCACTCCAAAGTGTCCCATTAATCTGCTTGCATGAGCTTCCTTGACAAACAATTCTCTCAAAGAAGAGTTAGGAACACATAATCGATTGTCACTAAATAGGAAACCCTCATGTCTAAAGTATTTGTCGTACGCGAACTTTTCACTTGATGCATAAGCCTCCTTAAAATCAGAACCATTAGCATAGAGAGACTTAATATGTTCAAAGCCAAGAAACTTAACTTCAATAGTAGAGAGTAAAGTATACCTTCTTGATAATGCGTTAACAACCACATTATCCTTCAATAGTAGAGAGTAAAGTATACCTTCGTGAGAGGTGCAGCTAAAGTGCTAAAGTCCCGCACAAAACGTCTATAGAATCCAGCCAGCCCATGGAAGCTACAGACTTCACTAACTGATTTTGTACTTGGCCATTCTTTAATTGCTTTGACCTTTTCCTCATCCACTCTAACTCCATCTTCACTTACAACAAAACCTAAAAAGACATGGTTATACGTTCCAAAAGTACACTTCTTAAATGTAGTTTTCCACTCATGACCCTCCCTCATCCTAATTTGATGATATCTGCTTTTTAAATCTATCTTAGAGAAGATTTTAGAACCATGCAATTCATCCAACATATCATCTAGCCTAGGGATAGAGTGGTGATACTTTACCATAATGCTATTAATGGCACGGCAGTCCACACACATCCGCCATTTTTTATCCTTTTTGGGCACAAGGAGAATCGGTCCAGCACATGGACTCATGCTTTCTCTAATGTGTCCCTTTTCCAAAAGCTAGCTCACTTGTTTCTCATGCTCCTTGGTCTCCGTTGGGTTGGTTCTATAAGCGGGTTTGTTGGGTTAAGCAGCTCCGAGTATGAAGTCAATTTGATGCTCAATGCCTCTAATGGGTGGAAGACCGTGAGGCCTTTCTTCCGGAAATACATCCGCATAGTCTTGCAAAAGTTTAACAATAATGCTCGGAAGTTACGGCCTTAAATCATCCAAAGTTAGTAAACTCTCTTTAATCATAATCAAAGCACTAGATTTAGTACTCCCTTTGGATTGATCCTTTGAAAGTAGTAGTAGAAGCAGCTGTATCCTTTTGCCTCATCAAAATCTGATCCGAATACACCTCATGTGTAGTCATTGGAATGAGAGTTTTCTTCTTTTCGTTAAGTTCAAAACTATGTCTATTTGTAAAGCCATCATGAACCACACAGAAATCAGATTGCCAAGGGCGTCTAAGAAGAATGTGATAAGCTTCCATAGGTAACACATAACAAAGGATCTCATCCTTATACTTCCCAATGCAAATGGGTACACGGACTTGTTTCTTAACCGGTATTTCTCCTTCATCATTCAACCATTGTAGCCTATAAAGTCCTGGGTGTGCTATCTCCTTAAGATTAAGCTTCTGAATCATAGTCTTAGTAGCCACATTAGTGCAACTCCCACCATCAATAATCACACTACAAATCTTGTCCTTAACCATGCATCTTGCATAAAACAAGTTCTCCCATTGCGCTTGATCGGATTCCTTAGTAATAACACTAAGAGCTCACATCACAAGTAAAGGACCCTTAAGTGGCAGCTCACTATCATCGTCGGACACCACATCAGACATCTTATCCTCAGATTCATACTCTCCATCAGCCCTTAACAAGATGACGCAGTGGTTTGGGCATTCATTTGCATAATACCCCAATCCATGACACTTGAAATACTTAACGTCTCTAGCCCTTGACGTAAACTTTGTTGGCGCTTTAACCTCTTTATTTTTACTTGGGTGGAGCTCCTTAGATGCAGCTGGTTTGTCCTCCACCTTGGCGTTTGGTTTAAATTTCTTTTGAGAACCGGTTCTTGATTCCTTAGCATAGCTCATCCGATTGGAATTGTAACTTGAGCGACTACCTTTCCTCTTAAACTGTTTTTCAAAAATCACGGCTTTATGTAGAAGCTCCTCAATATCCTCATAATCACTGATCTCCAAAAGATCTATCAGTTCACGGTTAAGTCCGCCAAAAACCTCGACATTTTTGCCTCACTACTTTCTTTAAAATCAGCCCGCAACATCAACGTATTCAATTCTTGGTAATAAGCTTATACGGTTTTAGACCCCTGATTCAAATTTCTCAACCTTGTGTATAGCTCTCTATGGTAGTGGCTGGGAACAAACCTCTTCCGGAGTAGTTGCTTCATCTTCTTCCAACTACGGATGGGAAGCTTGTTGTTCTTCTTCCTTGTTGTCACAAGTTGATCCCACCAACTAAGAGCATAGTCAAAGAATTTTTTGGCTGCATAATGGACCTTTCTTTCCTCTGAATAATATTGAAAAATCGAACGCAAGTTCGATCTTCTTCTCTCACTCAATGTATGCATCCGGATCACTCTTACCATGAAAAGCGGGAATCTTGAGTTTAAGTACATTAGGAGCATTTTTTTTTATTTTCACCAGTTCTAACTCTCCTCCTACTATGGTTGCTACGTTGAGAATGCTCACTTCCATAATAATCCGTAGAAACGACCTCATTCTCCGACACATCATGCTCATCATCCGGTAAGGATTTTTCCGTAGTGTCTTTTCGACTAGCCTCTCCCATTTCATGTATTTAATACAGAATGGTATATTGTTCCTTCCTAAACTCATCAAACATTTGATGCATCATGGTCTTCATGTTGGTCGTGACAGCCTCGATCAACAACTTGTTGTTTTGGAGCGATATCGGTGGGTTCATTCTCCGTCATTTCCTACAACATAACAACAAGAGAATACGAGTAGTCTATTCGGAAAAATAAGAGTCAAACTAAATTTAAATGGTCTGCACTTCCTTAGGTCCAAGTTAAATTAAATTCCTAGAGACTATTGACCAAAAATTTATGCGGAAAATAAAGATCCTTGACCAATCACTCGGAATGCAAAGAAACAAAATAATTGATCGAAAAATCAGAAAAGTTTTCACACAACCTTTGCCTGAGGTGCCTCTGATACCACTTGACATGATCCTAATACGGATTAGGATGACCCAGACCACACTTAAGCGGTAATAGGACGAAACCGGTGGCTCGACTTGCATACTAGTGACCAAAGGTGAACTCACCGGCTAGAAGTTAAAAGGTCACGACTCTAAATGTTTGATCTTGGTTTCCCGGTGAAGTATAGGAGTCATGGAACCAAGCTAAGGCGACACTTGACCCAAAAAAGCCACGAGATGATCGGTGGAAGCGATTGAAGGCAGCAGAATGAAAAGGAAGATGAATGGTCAGAAATGAAAGGTGAATGAATAGAGAATAGATCAAAAAGAACTACCAAAAGATGTGGAAGGCTCTTAATCTTCAAACCTCACTATAATCTGGATATTACACACCAAAGAACTTGCAAGCTAGAGGAAAACTTTAATGATCAAACCGGCAAAGTTTCTTAGAGATTAAAGGTTCGATGATGATTACAACTAGGGTTCTAAAGTATTTATAGCCACGGAAATAGGTTGTACTTAAAAGGGCCGAAAACGTAATTGCCCAACAAGACATAACTAAAATAAAAGACACAATAAAACCCATTTCTTTACTTAGACAATTTGCTCTTCTCTTCACCGGTTTTAGGAGCATGTTGCCAATGGGGTTGTTGTGTAAGGTGTGTGTTACAAACCTCGTTAAAAACTTTGTGTTAGGAAACCCAAAGGAACAAAACTAGAAATCAAGGAAAAGTGTGTAAAAACAGACACCTCCCATTGACAACCCTTAGTCGGCTTGAATCACCACCAATGTGGTCGGATAAGCCATTAGACTAAAGTTTTTTTAGGCTTAAAGTAGCATTATGCTAATATTCTTCTCAAGTACCTTAGTTTTAGCTTGAGTAATAGGTCCAATGGGCAGCTCTAATGCTTGTTGTGCTTCCACCGGTTCAAGCTCCAAGTTGTCTTCTTGTTCCAGCTCATGTTGTTGCTCCATTATCATATCATTTTCTAAAACCTGGAATTGAGTAGGAGAAGCAGAGGTTTCAGGTTTGGATTTTGGGATTAAAGTAGTTACTGAGTGCTTTCTAGTTCGTTCTACAATAGTCCAATTTCAGTAGACTCTTCCACTCTTGAAACTGGCAAAGTAGGAATTCAGGCATGAACTTCCTTGTTCACAGACATAGAAATCTGGGAAACAGCGGACTTGTTCACTAACACAGAAACCTAGGAATCAACAAAATTGATCACAATCTCAGGGGCAGAAGTAGCCATAATATTGGGACAAGTCGTCACAGAATGAGGTGTAGCCCTTGTCTGCGTATTGTTCTCAAGAGCATCCTGCATACCTAGAGTTTGCATATCTTGATCAGACTCTGAAGTAGTAGTGGGTATCATGCCAGAGGAATAAGTCAAAAACTTTGAGTACTTGAATTTATCGGAATAATGGCCCCATTGAGCGCATCTATCACACTTTTGAGGTACCATGGGAATGAGACCGAGATTTGTGCCGGTAAGTGGTCATTGGCAGAAAGAATAATCTCAGAGGGAAGGTGCTTCTGCAAATTAACTTCAATTAGCATTCTAGCTACATCCAAGCGAAGGCACTTCTCCGTGGATTGATTAGCTTCCCAACATGGCTCGCTATATAGCTCAGACCTCTGTAGGATAAGAGATGAGCTGGGATGTTATGAAAATCCATCTACATAGGTATGGCTGTCAAAGAGGGCTCTTGTTTGCAGTTTCAGGACTCCAATCAAATACAACAAGTGGTATGTTACCAATATGCTAGAACTGGCGTTGAGAACACGGGATATGGTTTTATCATCATCGATCTGAAAGAGGACCGCGGTGGAGGTGATGAAAGTCACATCGACTTTGATTTTTCGCTTCTCTGGGTGCCAGAGTCAGTTTATTGTCACGTGAACAATCCTTATATGAGGTGGATCTCCTAGGAAGTGACCAACGATGAAATTGGACCATAGGAGGATAGAATCGTCCAACATTTCATTTGGGATCAAGGCAGATATAGTACTGTTGTCTGCACACTCAATTTCAACGTTAAAATTAGAAATTTTTTGGGTATTTTTGGACACGGAAGCAAACCAAGATGAGTTACCCGGCTGCGGTGGAAAAGAGATAGGAGAAAGGAATGAAAAGGGTGAAGGAGAGGCCAACTGTGGCTTTAGAGAAACCAGAAAAAGTATTATGATAACGAATATTTCTTACAAGGAAAAATCATTGTAAAAAATATTGTTTGCTACCATAGCAAACAAACCCAGATTTTTATAAGTTGGAGAGCTTACTCTGGATTTTGACATGGGATTCTCTAGTTCTCAAGAAAAAATTTATAAAAGTTGTAATAAACAAATGATTTAGATGATGATGAAGATGAGTCCCAATAGTTTTTAAAAAAAAAAAAAAGAGTCCCAATAGTTGCGAGCTAACATAAGCAGAGTATATAGAACAAAATGGATCAAACGTCACAACATATCACTATAACAAACTTTCAAATGAATAACGATTTGATTAATTTTTGTAACACTTGTTTGAAAACGGGTTTTCTGTATAATTATGTTGGGAGACTAAAAACATCAAATCAATACAATTCTTTGTATTTGCACTTAATTACAAACTTTTACCCACAAAGAAGAAAAAGAATGTGAATGGTGGCATCAAATGCGTTTGCCAGATTTGTTTTTGATCACATTATCTATCAGTATCTACCACCAAAACGTGCATCATATTTTTGTATAATTCTTTTAAATTAAAACATAAAACATATCTAAATTATCAGGACTTTTCGATAAAGTTAAAAGTTGAAATATCCAACTTTTAGCGGTAAAAATGCCAATTGGATAGTATATACTGTTAAGTAAAAAGTTAAGCACACACTCTCATGGAAACATAATTGAGTTATTTCTCATGCTCAATCATTTTGCCTCCCATTTTCAATTCCCTCATTCTACGTTTCTTCTTCTTCTTTTGGATTAAGTTTCAATTTCAGTGTAATTACAATCATTGACTACTAATAATGTAGTTTTAGCACAACCTATATCTCTATGGACAACTAAAGATCATTACAGAATCTTGTCTTGTCCATACATGCTTTGGCCAAGAATTTATGATATGTCTTTTACTGTCAATTTATCTCTAACTAGCCACATATATTCAGTTTTGGAGCACCACTTACAAGTGCTTTCATAGTACATATGTTGTCATCTTATCCATTTTAAGCCACATCTTCCATATACATATTAAAAGAAAAAACTATCTAAAATTTATTCGGTTTCTCCATTTACTTTTATGTTGATTTGATATGGTTTGAGTTTAAATTGATGTAATAAATTAGCAAATTAATAACAAAACCGTGATGAAAAATAGAGAAACTATAACAGATATACATAATGTGTCCATATAACAGTATAACTAAAGCAATAATTGTTTAAGTTTTTATTTATCCATATATATATATATATATATACCTCTAACATATTTATTACATATGATAAATAATTATATATCTATGTTGGATATTCATGGTTTTTATATTCACATTGAAACATATGTTGTTACCAGACAAAACTTTTATTTACCCGTATACATAAATCTATGTATTTCTAACATATTTATTATATATGTTAAACAACTATATAGACTGATATTGTGCAGTTTATACACGATAACATAATTATTGTGTTACAATTGGCACACATTTGATATGTTGGATATTCATGTTATTTTTCCTTTGTACCGCGCCGCAAAACATATGTTGTTACCGAGTAAATAATATTGTTATATGCTCAACTTATATCTTATCAAGTTTTCAAATATATTACTTATCTAATTCATTTAATGCATGTGTAATATAACTTATATCTTATCGATGTACATAAAATAATATTGGTTTAACTCGTTCGATATCAGTATATTAGAGGTAAAATAGTCAGGTTTGACAAAAAAATGTCAAAAAACTAATTTTTAAAAAAACCTGTGAAAACTTTTATCAAACTTTTAATTTTTCAAAAACTTTTGTATATTCATGTAATTTATCCTAAAAAATAATTGAACTATTTTTAGGTTAATTTTGCCTTCTAGTTTAACGATTATTTATATTTTAAAAATAAATTTAATTGTTGAATGCTTTTCAGTCCGTTAGTTTAGATGATACAGCTTAATGGCTCTGATATCGTAGGTCGACTCCTTTCCACTATAGATAAAAGATTTATGGAAAAAGCTTTTTCTTTTGATTATTGGCAAAAAAAATATAATATCGTGCTTAAACATGAGAATTATGTAGTATTCAATGTTAAATTTGTTGGAACCAGCAATCTGTATCTGTAAGAAAACAATAGAAGAAACATCAACTAGAAGAGAGAAGAAGTACATAAACAAAGTTTAAGCTTCTGTACTTAAGCGATTAATCTCCCAATCCTATGCAAGATACTATGGAGGTAATGCTCCAGTATTCACTCTGTAACTACTCGACTTATATGCACATAGAAGTCAAGCTTGAATGTTTCAAGAGGAATCAACAGATCGAAACAAGAGAAGAAAAGGAAGACAGAGAAGAAGAAAATCAGTCAGATGCTCATTGAAGATTCAATCATCTTTGATAATTGATCAATCACCAATTATCTAGGTCGTAAATACTGAAGCAATATGCATCATACTTAGAGTCTTTTCTTTTCTCTCCATTATTTTCTACGTATTTCGAATGTGTATTTATACACATACTTGATTTGTATACTCAACCAAGAAACAACATACAGAGTGTCGGTTATAAGTGTTTGGGCATCAAATTGAATAAGACCCAATTTTATAAACAATAACCCAACAAAATTATTATGTTTTGCGATTAATAAGATCATAAAAGCAAGAAAGAAAATAAATATATCATAAACATATTCGAGCATCCATGCGAGTTGTATTTTGGGCCATACAATTGAGACTTATTGTCCAAATTCTTGTTCTCAGTTAAGACATATCTGCCTTTTTTTGATTTGTTTATTGTTGGAGTTGTCAAGCAAATGTGATTTTCAGATTTTTAAATTTTCTAGATTTCATCTTTTTGAGGTTATGTTTTTTGGATGGGTGATAATGAATTATATGAAAAATGATAATGAATTAAACAAGTGTGTAGAATCATGTTGATAGCAGAGTGCATATACACATAAGAAATCGACGGAAAAAAATAAATAAACATTCAGTGTAATGATCACGAGGTCATTGGTTACTGTGCTGGATCCAGAGGGAAATTATACTAGAAGATATATGAGAGAAAGGACTATATTAAACTCGTTAAAATGTATCTCTTTGCCTCCATCAACAACACACCATCCATATAGACCTATCATTTCTTCTTCCGACAAACTAAGCTTTAGAGTCTTTTTTTCCAGCGAACATTTGAAACCTTTTTCAATTTAGGCATTTCGAAATGGAAGTAGAAATCAAAAGAAACAAACTAGGAAGAAGATGAAGTAAATAGAAGAAGAAGAAAGGTAGGTAGAAATCAATTTCAAAAATAGACTTAACGTACTGTTGGCGACGTTTATTGAGAATAAGGTTGCAAATTTGTTTACTATAATTTGGGGTTGAATTTGGCTCAGTCAACAATAATCTGTATTTCATTTGGCAAAATGAAAGTTCATATTTTATTTGGTAAATTTCTGAAAGTTATGTATTTTTTATGACAATTTTCTCTTTTTAAATTAGGTTTGGACATAATAGCTGGAACCGAAATACTGAACCGAATCGGAACTAGTTAAATAACCAAAATATTCCTAAATTCAAGAACCTAAGTCGGAACTAGTTATTCGAAATCACTATATACAATTATATAACTAAAAATAATTATTTATATAGAATTTAATAATCTAAATATCCAAAATTGTTACTATAAATCCAAATTTGTTGTGAAATGGCATTGGTTTAGTGGCAGGTGGTAAATTCACGTAAGGCATGCACCATCACACACCTATGGATCGAGTCCCACAACCTACATTATATAGGAATTTCGATATTGGGCCAGATAATTGTGATCAAGTATTTTAAAAAAAATTGATAAAATCAAATATGTTATAATTATGGCTAGGAC
Source organism: Lepidium aucheri (assembly GCA_900406435.1). NCBI lineage: Eukaryota > Viridiplantae > Streptophyta > Magnoliopsida > Brassicales > Brassicaceae > Lepidium > Lepidium aucheri. The sequence goes on along the minus strand of OVBA01000958.1, from coordinate 14,043 downwards.
GTTGAGATGCTTCTAAGACAATCCGGGGATCATGCACCAAACCGAAACATCAGTGAGTATAACCAATGCATTTCCAAGAATCCTATCTGCAAATGGTTTCCAAATCTCTTAGGAGAATGAGCATTCAAATACAAGTGAAAGTGATATTCAATAGTGGTGTGAAGCCTCTAAATAAATGCCAACCAAAGGATGAACTATATCTTGGTACTGCCTCTTTGAACTATATCATTTTGGCCGGTTGGAATGGAGGATTGTTAACTCTGATTTGATCCCACATTTCCTTCGTGGAGAACATGTTGCTAAAGTTGTTTGAAGCCTTTTTCCATAATCAAACATCACAGCCTTTGTCAGGAGAAGGTGGTTTTTTTGCTGTGAGATAAATCTTCAAAGATTGTGCGGCATGAGATCTAGCATTAGGCAAGAACCATGAACCATTCCTTACAACATTCGAGACTGTAGCGTTTAGGTGGAGTCTGAGCTCCCTTGCTCCAGTATCTCCCATGAGGGTCAATAAATCACCTAGGTCTGTGCAATTGACGTACCACAAAAATGCATTGAAACCATCATGAACCTCACAGCACAAAAAGCTCTTCAAAAGAGGCTTGAGCTTAATTATACTTCTCACTTTCCTAAAGAGTCAATGGTTATCTTCTATGAACCAGAATGATCTGTGGTTGAACACATTGCCTCATAACCACTAAGACCATTTGGAGTTAGGATCTACGAAAAAGAGCCAAGCACGTTTAGCCTAAAGACAAGATCAAAGTCTTCGAGCAATCTCAACTCGAGCCATCCCTCCTCTTTAGGATTGCACACATCACGCCAAGCTACTCTAGCACCACTCGCATTCGAATTGGAAGCATTTTTCCATAGAAATTGTGAAGATAGAGAATCTACCTTTTGGTACAATTGTTTTGGCAGCTATAGGACCTGACTCGAATACAAGACCATCCCATAGATAACAGATGAAATAAGATGAATTTTACCGGAAAATGATAGATATTAGCCATCCAAGAGTGGATCTTTGCTGTGATTTTCTCAATAAAAGGTTGCATTGCAGTAGTCGAGAGCTTCTTGGTGCTTAAAGACATTCCGAGATACCTAGCCCGGAAATGTGAGTGAGAAGAGACTTGTCCGTTTCATCATATCCACTTAGGAAGATTTGAGATTTTTCTGCGTTCATGTGTGGACTAGTGAAATCTTTGAACTGATTCAACACCTTGATAATACCTCTTATTGATCTCTCTGATCCATCAGAAAATACCAAGAGATCGTCAGCAAATAATAAGTGAGTGACCATCGGGTTGGAGCATTTCGGGTGTAGATCAAAGTCATTTGCAGCAGCTGCATGTCCTAACATACACGAAAGAACTTTCATTACCATAATAAAGAGATATTGCGTTAGGAGATCACCTTGTCGGAGTCCTTTTTTTGCAGTGAAACATGGTGAGAGTTCTCCATTCATAGTGACATCAAAGTGGGCATGGAAATGCATTGCCTAATCTAAACAATGAAGGTTCGGAGGAAGTTCAGCGCCCACACCAATTTGATAATAAAATCCCAGTATACAATGTCGAAGGCTTTCCTTAGATCAATCTTGATTATCGCACTACTAGCATTAAACACTTTGTCGTAGTGCCAAATGAGGTCAATTGCTAAAAGTACATTGTTCCTAGGCTTCTACCTTTTAAGAACACTGCTTGTGATGGAGAGATACAATCCAATAGCACATGCTTTAATCTATTTGCAATGATCTTTGATATTACTTTATAAACTAGATTACAACAACTAATTGGCCGGAATTCATCTAGCCTGCAAGCATTCACAGATTTAGGTATAAGAGTAATTGTCGTCGAGTTGACCTCCTTAAGTAGCCTATCACTTTTGAAAAAATCTGCCACAGCTGCCACTAAATCAGGTCCAAACGCTCCAAGATGATACGAAGAACTCTACTGAGTACCCATCCGGTCCCAGGCACTTGTCAAAAGGTAGAGAGAATATCGTGGATCTTATCTCCTCCAATACAGGACACTGCAGCATAGCTCGCACTGCATCAGAGCATCTAAATTGGACCAATGCTCTCAAATCGTCCACTGAGGCTGAGCAATTTGGCATGTCTTTACGGCCTAAAACATTACCAAAATAAGCTGCAGCATGATTTTTTAATGACTCCATAGTACTGTAATAGTTTTTTGTATCGTCACTTAGCACATGTATATGATTCTTGGCAGCACGGGATAGTGTCATCTTGTGGAAGTAGGAGGTATTTTTATCTCCAAGTTGCAACCATTTCACTCTAGACTTTTACTTGAAGAACTTCTCCTCAAAAACAAGGAGAGTATTCCATTTTGCTCTTTCAACATGTTCCTGCACGGCTAAATCAGGTGATGGTTAGATTAAAGCTATTGTTGAAGAAACTCCACTTTGGCAGCTTGTTCTTTAACTCTCAAAGTGATACCACTGTAATTTGAGTAATTTAGCCTCTGAAGGTGAGGTTCAGGAGTTTCAAGGCTGTGGTAAGCTTAAACTGAGGGGAACCATCAACCTGAGTCACTAACCAATTAGCTACTACCATTTCAATAAATTGTGGATGATCTATCATAAGATAGAAGAATCGAAATGGTTTCTTGTTCCGTCTGGTGGCTGCGGACATTCTTAGCATAATTGGCGTGTGGTCCAACTGTCTTAGGGTCGAAAGCTCAGCAAAGGAATCTAGAAAAGTATAAGCCCAATGCTTATCAATAAAAGTATGATTGATGTGTTTTGCCATGGGGCCAATGTCTCTATTGTTCCACCACGAATAAGGCAAGCCCACTGTCCTTGCCTCAAACAAATCTGCATCAGTAGTTGCCATCTCGAAGTCCTCAATACCATCAGTGTTGATATCATATGAATGCTGGTCAGCTCTTTAGATTTGGTTAAAGTCTCCCAGCATAGCCCATGGGTAACAGTTTACAGGGTTGCTCATGTTCAGGTATCTCAGCTCACTCCAAAGCTCCACTCTCCTAACAGCCGCATTGAACCCATATGCAAGAGATATAGTTAGATGAAGGTTCAGGTCTGACAAAAAGAACTCGCAGGTTATCAATAGCGCATAGGCTACATACAGAAACATACTAACTGAAGGATGCCACACTACAACAATCCTTGCTGATTCATGTTGATCAAAATTACCGAACCGTTTCCAATCTGGTAGGATAGCTCTCTGTATTCTAACAGAATTTAGCGGTTGTAAATTCATTTTAATAAACACACCAAAAAGAGATTTATTACTCCTTATCCATTCTCTCGTCATATCTTGACGTCTCCAGTTGTTAGGCCTCTATGTTCCAGGCAAAAATCATCAAAAAGAGGGCTTAGTGTGTAGTTTTGCGGCCACTCTTCTTAGACTTAACCAAAAAGAAAAAATTGTCTGGTAAGATAGAGGGTGTATCAACAGTTGATGTGGTTACCGAGATAAGCTCAGTATCATGTGGTGCACATGGTTCAACCTCAATGCTAATTAGTGGCGAAGTTGACTTAGAGGTAGGAGGTTTTGGAGCTTCATCAGCGGTATCTACAGAGGCATAAGAGACTAGCTGAGAAGCTACGGTAAGAGGGGATTTAATCCTCCAGACCCAACGAGGTGTATCAGGAGAATGACGCCTAGCAGTTGCATACAGAGCTTTACTTCTAGTTAGGTATTGGGTGCACTTACAGGTATGATGGCCAAAGACAGCACACTTAACACATCTGTCAAGGAGCCATGGATACAAGATATCTATCTGAAATTCTTTGCCATTTGGGAGGCCAAACACCAACCAACAAAGCAACTCTTCAAGAAGGTTAACTTTGATTACAATTCTGGCAACTTCCAGATTCTCCTTCATATCAGTTTCTGGAGCTAAGACTACTGGTTTCCCCACTGTAGTTGATATCCGACAGAGACTATCTCGATGAAAAAGTAAGTAAGGAAAACTTCTAAATTCAACCATTATTTGGGCTTTTGTCAATGGAGGTGCTACAGGGTCTAAATCTGAAGACCAATGGGCAAACAACATAAGAGAGCCTACAATGCTCCACATGTTTTTGCTTAGAAGAATTTATCTGGTCCTGGGGTTTGGTACACAAAGAAGAAATGTCCCTTCACGAATAGGGTGGACCAATATTCTTAGACATGTTCTTGCCCAAACAGAGTTGATTATGCCAATGATTTTGCCTATGTCAGGAATTGTGCCATGGAATTATGCAAAAAGGAAGTCTTTAAACTCCTATTTGACCTTAGTAATATTTGCTTCCAGAATTAGAACAAATAAAGCACCTGAGAAATGTATTTTAGGCTTCCCAATGCTTTCCATCTTTAAAGATTCAACAAACAGTCTTGTCTAGTTACGCTGGGAGGAATGCGTTAGAGAAGAATGCAATTTCTAACCTGCATAGTTAGTCAGAGAGCTTCCCGGAGAAGTGACTACACCCGGAGGATGTGAAATTAGCATAGCCTCTTTAGACAAATTGTCGAATTTATTTGATGCAGACAAAACAACAGTAATTCCCTGAGATAGGGCTTCAGAGGTCAGTAAAGCAAGGTCTTGAAGACCCTGAGAAGCAGATAAATCTGCTGGCGATGACGAAGCACCATCAACGGATGTTTTATCTGGAACCAAACATACATGAGAACCATCCTTGCCCGCTCAGATTTAAGCAAGGAGACAGGGAAATTTTGCAAGAGACGAGGGGGCCTTCTTTGCTCCCTTCTTCACTTTCTACTTTTTTTGGCGGTATCGAAGGGTTAATTTTGTCGACCGTAGGAGGTAGAGGAAGGACGAGAAGGTAGGTTTTTAGAAATTGCCTCAACAAAGAAAAGATCAAAATATATGTTAATGATCTTGGTCTTGTCTGTGAGCCTGAGTCAGTCCATGTGCCTAAACTCATGGACTCACAGCAAAAGAGAGAAAACCTATAAACTCATGGACTCACAGGAAAAGAGAAAACCTCAAAAACTCATAACGTTAAATAAGACATTTCAAAATATTTTTTTAATGTGTGTGAAAACCTCAAAACTTCAAGTATTTAAAAGCAAAGGGAGTACTTGTGTGAATCACGCGTTTAATACGCACATGTTAATTAAAGTTTTGTTACTATGATTATAACCCATTTTGGCTATTTTTGTTTGGCTATACTACCAAATAAACCTTTTTAAAAAAGAGAAATTATAATGAATAACATGTTTCCATAAACTAATTACGTATGTATCATATAGTTTTTTAAAATTATGAAACAAGCAGTAGGGCCAAGTGAAAAAAAGACTAAATGATCCTTGAATCCATATTTTTTAGATTATCTTTGCTGGTCCACATGAACTCGCTTGCCCATCACAAGCTCGATGCCCCATATTCCAGCTTGCTTTATAAGGAAACATATGCATGTAATGGAAGATTCAGCAGAGATTTAATACTCCAGTTGTGAAACGATTTCCTTCCCCTTTTTATAGGTTGAGATTTGGGTTTATTGGTGAAAAACGGAAGAAAGAACACTAGTTTTTAGTGGGAGTCTGATTTTTTTGTTCTTAACCTTCTATGATTGTGTGCTTGTTCATAAGACGGCAACAGGAATTGATTCTAGCTTATGGGGGTTTGGGTTATGATATGATAACAAAAATATTTGATGAACCCTAATCTGAACGCTTCAATTTCTTTTTGAACTGAAAACAAAATGTTATCTGCAAAACTATAAAGTAGCTGAAAATATGAGCATGTGCACAGATCTGGTGGCGGGTAGGAACTCAGACGTGATGATGGCAACATTTTGCAGCAAAATTAAACATATTTCATGATTTCATCATTGTTTATCAGGATTGTAACTCTAATTCGTTACAATTCTATGAATCTTTAACAACAACCGTAGTTGGGGTTACAGATAAGCTTTAAACACCTAGGAAGAAGATGAAGATGATTTTACCGATAACTATTAAGATAACCAATAATTATTAATTTATTATATAATTATTATCTTAACAGACAACTCGGTATCTTAATTTGTGTTCGAGTGAAGAAAACCCTTTATAAGTTATTAGTATATAAGTATGCAAAACAAATATATAACTAGTAAAAAAATTATTTACAGTCAACTAATTTGTTTGCACTAGAAACAAAGTGACAAAATTTTCTGCTTCAAGAAATATACACAATCAATACGCAAAAGTAAGTAATGAAGACCAGTTATACAGTAAGTAGGGAATCAGGAATATTCAAAATCATGTGAATGTATATGTTAGGGAATAAGGGCCAGTTATACACAATTAATACGCCAAAGCAGATAATGAAGGTCAGTTATACAGTAGATAGGAAATTGCGAATCTTTGAAAGCAGGTGTTAAATTATTTATTAGCTGCAAACGTGTAGGTTAGCTGCAAACATATATGTTAGCTGCAAAATTATTGGAAAAAGATGTTTTTGCACAAATCACGCTTACACAGTACATGACATATAAATAAGCATAACAGTGGATGGTCATAGGTTGTTTTGCACAAACACAGAGAACAATATCTTGTAGTGGTACTCAAGCTTGTCCATCTCTTCGCGCCTTCCTGAATTATTTGCGGCATGTGATCGACCTTCTCGTTGGTTTTTTCATCAGACCACATCACGTCTTCTTCTTCGGGACAATATATTCTGGTGATATGATGGACTGGAAGTTAACCTTTAAATCAGATCATAAGAGTTAACAATATATTTAACTGTAACTTAATTATTTTACGGGAAAAAGAATGTTTTGCATATAACTTTGAACATTGCCATGCATTGCAGGTCACTTTAAATTATCTTTGCTGGCACAATAAATTTATATGATAACAGGAATGTTAACTGCAATCACACAATGTTTTCAGCCAAGTAGATGTCTTAACAAGTTAGAAGACTACACAGTTATATGCTACTTAAGAAGATCTGTTAACAATTCTGCCAGTTACACAGTTATGCAGTTATCGAGTCTTCATCTCTAGCTACAGAGAAGTTTGGTGAGATGATGGACTGGACCTTAAACTACAAATAAAAATTTTGCGGTTATTACATATATAAGTATGCAAAACCAATATGTATCGGGTAACTAATTTATTTGAAGTTACTGATTCGTTTTCATATATCATTATTTGATTAACGGATATGTTATGCGTTAATACAGATAAAGTAACTGATAACTGGATAATTATCGGATAAAGTTTTAGTCATCAGTTAAATATTTTCTATATTGCCTACTAAACTTCGGATAAAATAATAGTTATCGGTTTATTATCTGAAAAGTTGTCAACTCATCTTCATCTTTTTCATGAAAACTTAAGCTGACTTGCAATAATGGCGTCTGTTGTTATTTTTTTTTTTCAAATTTTCTTTTTTGATTTTTGAATTTTCGTTTCCAGCACTAACCTAACAAGACATAAAACAATGAAATCTCACATTTGGGTTTAAACAAATTAATTTATAAAAGAAACAAAGATTACAAAATACCTTAACTGGTAGCAAACTCATCACAGAAAAACGAAGAAGAGACTAATAACAAGAGGTGACAAACGAAACCTTTTCTCCTTTGGCTTTTGTTCATTCTATCTAAGAAAGAAAGAAAGAAGAGATTAAATGAGAGAGATCAGAGAGATAGGGGTTTTGAAATTTTTTATGATAGTTACCTTATTTTCCTATTTTAAATGGTCATCATAAATTATTTTGCAAGCAACTGTTCAATTATTCACGGATCTTATTTTACCGTCTAAAGTTAATAAATGAAATCTAGTTTTCAAACTATGAAAGTAAAAGACATGTTAGAGTGGGGTTATAATTTACTAGAAAAGAAAAAAACTTTATAAAATCTTCTCTTTTATTGAGAGATATCAATTCATTGATTATCATTATAAAAAAATTTCTTACAACAAAATCAATATTTAGTTTTGAATATATACTCTCTCTCTCATAATATTTGATGTTGAAGGTGGATGCATAATTTTTTAAAAAAATTGTGAAATTACTTAAAATACCTAGATTGTAATTAGTGATATAGTTGATATGAATAAACAATAAGGTTAAATAAAAAAAATAGATCAAAATTTTGTGTTCGAAATCTAAAACATCAAATATTTTGATACAAAAATATAACTTTAAAACATTATCTATTATGCGAAGGAAGTATATAAAATTACAGTATATAGTTTCAAAAAAGAATTATTTTTCAAAAAACACTATATTTAGTTTTCTAATTTGGGGTGGAATAGAACACATATACCTTTTTTCCTATAAAATTGCGAATAAATAATAATAAAACAGATGGATAACTGTTTTAAAGGGACAAACACACCAAAGAGCAACTGTTTTAACTCTGAAACGAGACAGAGTTAATTAGTGTCTCCTCGGACCACTACAAAACTCCATGACTGCATTAGCAGGAGCTCTTGTCTTAAGAACCATTTCCTCAAATTCATCTTCTGGATTTGACAACGCAACTATTGCTCCTCCTGCTCCAATTGAAGCTTCATCTTCATGTATCACTACTGTTCTTATCACTATATTTAGATCAAACGCACCATTATACGAGAAATACCCGATTGAGCCAGAGTAAAGGCCTCTCGAACAGTTCTCCAGAGAATCGAGAATCTCAACGGATCTTAGTTTTGGTGCACCAGTCATTGAACCGCCAGGGAAAGCTGCTCTTACGCATTCCACTGGACTAATATCAGGTTTTTTCAGTCCACGGATTGTGCTTACCATAGTGTGGACTGTTGTGTATGATTCTACGTCCATGAGTTTAGGCACATGGACTGACCCAGGCTCACAGACACGACCGAGATCATTCCTTAGAAGGTCAACAATCATCAGATTCTCAGATTGGTTCTTCTCACTGTTACAAGACAGGGAAAGCAAAACAAAACAAAAAATTATTAAGTAGCATTGATGGGAACAAAACATTTTAGACACATTCAAAGATTCGTGATTCTCATGATATGCAAAAGCTAAAGAATCGGATAAACGTATTTGGTATACCAGAGTTTCAATTGCATTTTTAGAAGTTCATCTTCTTCAGGTGTGGAGCCACGAGCGATAGTACCCTTAATTGGTTTTGCTTCTAGCATTCCATTTCTGTCTAGCTGAAGAAACCTTTCAGGAGACGAACAGCATAAAGACAAGTTAGCATTCGAGAAGTTGAGGAAGGCTGAATATGGTGCTGGATTCTTCTCTCTGAGGTGGAGATAAAGTCCCAAAGGATCAGTACTCCCTATTCTCCTTCTGTTCTGAGTAGTTAGACAAAGCTCGTAGCTCTCCCCGTCTTTGATATACTTCATACAGCTCTGAACATCATTGATATACTGCTCTCGGCATTTGTCAGGGACAAAACTTCTACTGCATTGAGATGAATCTATAGCAGGAAGTGTTCCATCCTTGAGGTTTCTACTTGGCGATACCCTCAGGCTAATGAGCTTCTCCTCAGTATCATTCAGGAAAGAGTTTTCAGTGGTTCCCTCTTCATAAAGCGACAAAACATAAACGTCATCAAGTTGATGATCAATGGCGACAACATTATCCGCAAAGAAAAAACAAGCATCCGGAGCCTTGGATTTGTGACTATTAGTTGGCATTCCGCATTCGATTTTAATATCATACCTGCATTTTAAGATAAGGTAATTAAACATTCAATCTAGAAGTCTTTTACAGTTAGGACCAAATTGTACAATAAAAAGCCACTAAATAATTTATATAAAAAAAAGCTTGTTAAAGAGATTCACAGTGTAGATGATTTAACACGTACCCAATACAACCTACGTATCCACCGTAAAAATCAAAAGGCAACCCTGCGAAGTCCTTCTCATCATAAGAGATAGATGAAAGCTCCTGATAGATAAATACGGTTGATATCTACTGATGAGTCCATATTTTACTATTATATATTATAATTTATTTCACTTTCTAACGGAGAGATGGGCTTTAATATCCGTAAATTTACCAGACAAAAATTCTCTCTACATACCTTATGTAGAAAATCAAGAAAGCCTACTTCTAAAAATAGTTTCTCAGTAGAACTCTGACAATCTTCAATCAAAAGATGCCCCGCATGTTTAGATGTAATCTTGCTGCAAAAGAAGTCATAAATTCAATGTTTCAGTTCCAATGATATGATGCATCATTGTGAAGATTATCTTAGCCATATCAATATAGTCGCATTATTACCAAAGCGCATAGATACGGTAAGAAAAGTTGCAGGAGGAAGGGTTATGGCGCTCAAGTTAAAAAAAGAACATAAACCTTTGTCGGATAGAGAAAGAGTAGGTCATGCGTAAAACCTTTGATCGGATAAACTAAATGTCAATTGCTTCCAGAGAGATCCACCTTTACCGCCCATGAAGGAAAACCGTCCTCTAGCCTGAAACCATGTAATTGAATCTAACATTCTTTAACATATATATTAGAAAAATATCTTGTCACACGGAGGCTAAAACAATAACACAGCAATAACAATACTAGCAACTATGATGACTGCAGGAAGATATACTACTAACCTTATCACTAGAAGAAGTATCCAGCCAAAAAGTATCATTCCCACAATTCTTGCCAAAGAGTTCCATAAATATATTTTTTGCGCCACCAACTTTATGTACAAGACGTTCATGCTTCTTCCAATTCAATCTTAGCAATTTTGCATGAGGTTTAGGATATGATAAATTCACCAGATCTAAGACGTCTACACCATTTGTCTTGGCAGAAAACAGAGACTTCTTAGGGTTCCCATAAAAATTAGAACCATTATCTGTAATTCTAGTTCTGGAAAGTTCTTTCAGCAATTGAGTAGCCCCAGGCACCTGTATGGTAGCTAAAAAACATTTATTAGTGAGGAGAAGCTTTAGGACAGTTAATAAAAAGTAACGCCACAAGGATACTCTAAAACAAAAATAAGTCTTAGGATTGAATAAGAGGAGAGAGAGGCAGGAATAACAATTTAACACTTGCGGACACCATCACGCCTAAGAGCTCACCAGTGTGAATTCTGTTTCCTCGACGCAAGGATGATGATTTGCAGCGACTCCAATAATCCACAGTTATATCTTTGAAATTTTTGAATATTTGATTTCCATAGGTAGTAGCAATGCTCTCTGGATGAAACTGAAAGTAAAGTGTATGTCAAAAATAGCAGAATAATGGAGAAAACTTAGTCCAAATATGATCTTTTATAAACATCAAACCTGTACACCATAATGGGGAAATGCAGAATGCGTGATTGCCATGAGAATGTGTCTATTCTGTTTTCCATCAACATGGGATGAAGGCCAATGATTTCGACCTTCCAAATTTTCTGAAACTGAAGTGACAGATACGTCCCCTGCTGGGCTCCCAGTGTTATTTACAGGAACACATAAATTTTTCTCAGAGACAGAGCCAGTATCATTGTAAATCGTCCACGCTATTGGTACAAGTTCCTTTGGCAGTGATTCCTTATCTATGATCAGCGAATGGTATCTAACGACCTGCAGCAATGAAGCCCCAACAAAAGTTTGTACTCAGTATCTAGAGAAATCAATAAATGTTGCATGTGAAAAGGTAAATGACCTGCCTTGAAATCAGAGTTTCTCCCAGATGGAATATCAGAAAACAATATGTTCCCATCATGTTCAATCCCACTACATGGAGTAGATAGAAATGGTGAGTGAAACATTATGTAGCAGACACTGAGAAATGAGAAACGGAGGAGATATGACCATAAATAAAAATTGTACACTTGTTTTAGTTTTAAAAACTTCATTTCAAAAAACGAATGTGACGATTAAGCATTAAGAAAAGTTACTGCATACTAGAAATCACATTCCTCAGTACCTTAACCGTCCATGGACTGGTTCCGGGGCATGAACCACTTGGGCTCCATGGACGTAACCCATTGCCTGCCAAAGTAAGTTGAGTTGCTTTACAAAAANAAAAGAATTTGTGTTTTAAAAAAAAAAAAAAAGAAGAGAGAGGGAGAGAGAGAGAGAGAGAGAGAGAGAGAGAGAGAGAGAGAGATAAACCACTTATATCCATGACGGTAGACACTACAAATGAAGTGCTGCCAACTTTTGGATATAAAATTACCTGGTGGCCAAGGCAGACGCCTAAAATTGGGATATCACGACATTCAAGCAAAAGATGAAGACAAATACCTGCAGAACAAAAGTTAAGTTTGAGAAAATACAAAAAAGGGTGGGCAACATAATGAAATCAATTCTAACTAGATTAACTGGCTGATACCTATATCAGCTGGACACATCGGCGAACCAGGTCCAGGTGATATCACAATATTATCGAAAGCAACATCTTCATATAAGTAATGGTAAATTTCTTCCCACGTCCACTCATCATTTCGAATAACCACAGGTGGCACTGTAGATGATAGAAACAGAGTTTGAAGAAAACGCAGGATGTAAGTACATAGAACAACAAAGAGAAAGACCATTACGAAGTACCTCCATTAATAGTACTCAGTGCCTGATATATATTGAATGTGTAACTATCATAATTGTCAATCAACAATGTTCTCACAATGCCAAGCCTTTCTTTAGGTTCTAATCTTGTCAGATTCTCATTAGCAATTGAAGAATCTTCCAATTGCCTTGGTACAACATAGCTTGGCGCAAAAACCTTCCTCGTATCACGACAAGGTAGATTAATGCAATTTTTCTTCCATTTTTCATCAAATTTAACCAATTCAGGAGACAACAACCGGCTTGCGCCCGAAAATCTCAGAACATTTTCATTTGCATATGAAAGCTCAGAAGAGGTTGTGCAAAACGGAAAATTCATTTTCGTGGCTCCTGCACCAAAGGGAGACAAAGATTTTTTAAATATCATAAAACCATTAACTAAGGAGAAAATAATTGGGCTGGTTCTGAAAGTGTGAAAGATATGCTACTGATTGAAATTAGGGTTTATACTCACGGAACTCAATAATTAATCACAGGACTCTATAGAGTTCCGTTATCTAAACATCAGTATACAGAGTGAACTTTCGATTTTCCTCAATCAAAAACTATCTGATTGCATTTCGATTAATTGCGAAAATGGAACGGGAGTCATTAGGATTGATCCAATATCTCTAATTGATTCCTCCGAACAATCTATGAAATCATACGCAAATATATTCCGAAAAGAAGAGCGAGAGGAGAGAAACTTACGTTCAGAGAAGAAACCAAGAGAACGGATTCGAAAGCAAGAATCGTATAGATGAAGAAAACGGAAGAAACTCAAGCTGTTGCTTTAGCTTTAGCTGAGCTTGTTCGAGAGGAATCAATGGTGAGGAGAGGGAGGACGAAAAACAAATGGTGTTTAAAGCTTTTTATAACTTATGACGAAAGGACAGGATCCGACTGAGCCGGGTTATAGAAGTAAATTCATTTACCCTCTTTTTTAATTTAAATGGGAAATAAAATTAAGCCTCTTATAAGTAAAAAAGCAATTTTTGGTAACATCAATGTTGATTGTTGAATAGTCTTATCCACTGAATTAAAATAGTATTAAATATTAATGGTGGAATGAATAAGTGAAATATACATGTAATAATAGTTTTGGTTTTGTTGTATTGACCTGGGATATGTATCTATCACATAGAGACATTGAATTGATTGTAATGTTTTATAAATATATCATTTATGTTTCTAGTTGGAGAACTTATCCTAACTATCGGACTGTCGATCTAATAATTATTTGCTGACAGAAAAGAAAAACAATGTAATTTTTCTTGATTAAAAACAATATTGATACAATTTGCTATTACTTAGAGTAATTGAAATGTTTTTTCCATATATATTAAAGAGAAATTTTGAGAAATGCCCTTGTTAGTGTAACCCTTTTCAAAAATGCCCTTTGACATTTTTCAACAATGCCCCTCATTAATACAAAATGACTAAAATACCCTTAATAGAATTGTTACAAAGTTTTCCCGCCAAAAAAAAAATTTTCCGCCAAAAAAATTTTTTAATGGAATTTCGAAAAACAAATTTACGGAAAACAAATTTTTCCCGCCAAAAAAAAAAATTTCCCGCCAAAATTTTTTTATAAGTGCGCT
>OVBA01000957.1:0-51917 GCA_900406435.1 Lepidium aucheri | reverse complement strand
TTTGCTAAATGGTGTAGAATTTTGAGAATTTCGGGTTTAGGGTGTTACAATAATCCTCTTGCAAAAGAGTTGCAGCCATTTGTGATGCGCCTTGTGTCTTTATATGCCTGCTCTTGCTCTGACTAGCCTCAGAGCATGTATGCATCTTTGTGTACTTTCTAATAGAAAGCTTATCAGTATTTTTAATCCTTGAAGCTCGTAAACTCCATTTATAGCCTTTTTTCTTACTTTCTAGCACCAATCGTGCTGTTCAAGTTTTTTAATATCAAAACCAAAGTTGTTGCCGAATGATTCTTTATCCACCACTTCTTGTAATGCCTTCTTATTCTGAAATTCTTGATACAGCTCAACCCCAAACCGTCATCCCATACTTCTACGAACTGACTGCTTTCTACAATAGGTGCAATCTCAACATAGTCATCACTTGTATCTGATCTATCAAAACATACATCTTGTGATTCAATTACATCATCTACATAGTTATAACCTAACATTTCTTATTTAACATACAAAGTAATAGCATTGGCTGCGATTTCACCTTTATAAGACTCATCATAGTTCTTACCAGCAGAAGTTTTGACCACTCTCGACACTTGTCCCATCATTTACTCAGGCTTCCGCTCTAGTTATGGTCTCCACAAACAATTGGCATCTAACATTACGTTCATCAACATAGAATAGATAACCACACAAATCCACATCATTAGAGATACTCATTTCTACCTCACGTCCGAAAATAGGTGGGTAGAAACTGAATTTCAATCTAACCTTACTTTCATCTAAAACATTCCTCTTGTATAGGCAATCTTCTATCACTAACAAAGTGATATCATCTACTGCATGCTGCATCATTAGACATTTGGGTCAACCTTCACATTGAAACCATATGATGACATTGTCACTCATTATATTCCACCAAAAAAACAAAAAAAACTCAATCAGTTAGGTAATTCTATAACTAGTTTTACCCAGCTATACTATTTTTATCAGTTTAGTATCACTAGTACTAGTTTAACCCAGTTACACTATGGCAAAATCACCTGAAAACAGATGGAATCGGGTTATAATCTACTATGCATTTCAATTAAACCTATGAATTGGGGTTGTTACCAATTTCAAGTCCTATTTGACACTCAACCAAAAAAGCTCGCAAAATAATCAATTTACATATCAAAATCCAATTTTAGTAAAATAACCTTCATGGGAGAGGAGATGGAGATGCAGAACTACAATGTGATACAGAGAAAAAAAAAAGCTTCCACAGAGGTGGATCCCCACAACAGCGGCAATATCAGCGGCACTGGAGCACATCGTCGAGTCCTCGAGTCAGAGAAGAGAATCTGAAGCTAATGTTGATTTTTTATATTCTGTAGTTTCATTTTTTAATTTTTTCTTTTGTTTTAAATTTAAAAAACTAGGAAGAGAAGGGGGCAAATGGGAAGATTAAATTTCATTAAAATTAATTTGGTGTTAAATCAATAGTGGATATAACAAATTATCAATTTTCTGAAATAGACACAATAGATCATACCCTTTATTTTGTTGAATACACATAAAAATAAACATAATTAGGTAATTAACAAAAACATAAAAATAAATTAAACCTCTCTCGTCATAAAATTGCCAAAATAATGAAAGTGGCCTTATACATGTGTAAAAAATAAGGTTCATCTAAATACAATGCCTTTTAATATTTTTCTTTTTTCTTTTATCTCTTTAGAGAGGACGATATCAAACTACAGTAAAGTCTAGCCGCCATCTTCATTTAGTGCTCTTCTCTTGAGGGGCTCCAGTTCTTTGTTGATGTAGATGATTTTAGACAAACCTCCTATGTCTGCATGTAAGTTATGTAGATCCCTTTTAGTGTTTTCCCTTTGCGATGTTCAAGATCCTTGATACAAGAATTCTACTCAGCGGTTCAATTCCTAATGCATTATCATGTTGATGTAGCATATAAGATATCAAGCCAATCAGATGTGAATGCTAGCAATTAGAATATGATCATACCTATCTAATTCAAACCAAGAATATTCAGTGAATATCTAACAGTGAACATAATGAAATGAAAATAGTAAGAAGCTAAAGATAAGAAACTAAATAGAGCAGAATATGACTAACTGATAAATAGTTTTTTTGCAGTTTGTATTTATCAAATCATTATAGTGTGATAAGTTATGGGTGAGTTGTCGAACCAATACTCGAAATAGTCTACTAGCAACCTATCTATGAACACACCCTAGTTCAAGACAATTATATTTGCAATCTGTCACAAAGCAATAGAACAATAAAGAAACAACTTAAGAGCTTATTCAACAAAAGGACAAAACAGGCAAAATGATAAAATAAAATCATAGCATGAATAGTAAACAGAGAAATGAGTATAAAACAGAGCACAAATCGAAATGGATTTTAAACTAATGGAGAAAGAAGGATCTAAAGGATTGGGTGGTAGATCAGTGATAAACTCGGCGATCCCATTCGTTGATTAGCTTATGAGCGATCTCTAGGCTAGAAAATAGGTCAGATCAACCCGCTCTCACGGTAGAGATCTCGACCCAAACCAACTGATCCACTCGACTCTTGCCACAATCTCACCAGTTTGAGTGCATAAAATTCGGCCCAAAGTAGCCTAACGGCCGATCCACATTTAGATCTCATTTCGGCAGATTGAACTGTCTCTAATAAGGTTTGGGGCAATCATTCTCGCAAGCCCTAGCTTGAGATCATGACTCGGATCAACCCTCAGCTGATTAGGAAGAAGGAGGCATAAAGCACACCCTTATTAGAAGAGATCGGCAAAAACGGTCGACCAATGAGGTGAGGGTACCACTGATTTCACCTCCGATCTCCCCATCCTCGAGATCCAAGCGGATCTACTCGCTCCTCATTTTGAGAGGAATGAGGATTAGGGTAGATACCGAAGGCATAGTCAAAATATAAAAGCTAAAATGGAAAATAGAAGACGTAAAATAAGCAACGATAAGCTAACTCATTCAATAATCATCCATCAATCCATAAACAAAACTTACATCTAAAACTCAATGAAAAATAGCATAAAGGTAAAGTTTTTCGTCTAAACAAGCAGATGATGACATAAGAGTCATTATAGGGGTATTTATAGGGTTACTCTCATAACCCTAATGGTCAAACCGACCTAAGTCGGTCAACCAGGCAGTCTATGAAGCTTTCCTTGGAGTGCTTGCACAAGCTTGAACTACGAGGTATGCTTCATATTTCTCAACTCGTGGTTTCCGTCTGAGTCATTACTTCGAGTATGATCCTTGATCTAGAAAAGGCAAGGTCTTTATTCTGCGCCAGTCTTCCCTCAAGATAGATTGGTTGAGGCAAGTCCTTGAGGCGGCTTTTTCTATGAGCAAGTTGAAGTCTTCTGGCCTTCCTCGCGTATGTGCTTTGAGGTGGAGGTTCGAGAGGTCCATGATCCTTCTTGATTGTTGCTTCCTTGAGTACTCCAACAGCTGTTCCGATGCTCCTTAGCTCCATTTTAGCTTCTTTTCTGCTTCTTTCACCTGAATGGACTCCAAACTCCAAATGCAAATGCAAAAAGTGCAAAACAAGCCTAAATGATCATAAGTGCAAGGAAAATCTATCTAGATGAATACAAAACGACCTAAAACAAGACTCTAAGAACATCAAAATCTATCTAGATGAATGCAAAACGACCTAAACAAGACTCTAAGAACATCAAAAATCACATTCATTTGTAACAATTAAGCAAGCAACAAAAAAGTAGATATCATTAAGATAATGGAAGGGTCTTGAGGAGTGAGATTATGGATCAGTGCTTAGCTAGGAATTTCCTAAATGCTTAACAAACTCAATTAAGATAATCTCTAGGCAATATATTCACAACAATCTAATTCATTCTCATGACAAATGATCTCAACCTAGACTACTTCGAACCTAACTCTCATCAACGAATTATAGTCTAAGAGATAGTAATATTTAACATATTTTAACCAATAAACATCCTAAACAATCAATATCTTGAGTTGTGAATGATTATAAGTTTCATTTCAGATAGACATTTCATCAAATATCTTGTGGGTGCTGAAATGCCTCTAATGAAATTTTAAATGATGAGAATGAAATAGGCATTAAGGACACCGAAATTGAAGAGACTAAGCAATTCTAACCTTAAGCAATCAGCAAATCTCTAGATATACACTAATCTAGTTTATTTCCTCAAAAAACCTAATAGAACTACTCACAAATCATCATGAACATCAAAAACCCAGAAAATGAAATAGATAACATCATTAGAAAGATCAGAGAGAGATGAACAAGATTTAACTAAGGAAAAATTTGCATAAACTTAATCAGTAAACAAGATCTAAGATCCAAAATCTGATTACAAGAGAGATAAATGGGGAGATGTTCTTAAAACTTAGCCAAAAGAAGAATTAAAACGTGTCAGTCTTACGCTTAAGAGGAGTATTTATACCCCTTTGGGTAAAACCCTAAAAAGTCAACAAAAATAAAAAGTCAAAGTTCGGGAAAGGGGTACTCAACCATGTAGTCGAGTGCATCAGTCGAGTGCGCATATTGGTCTTCAAATGTTAGGCACTCGAGCCTGGTGGTCGAGTGTTGAGCTCGACCACTTGTCTCTAGTAGTAAGCTCGAGTACCCTCAAATCATTTATTCCTTTTCTTCTGCATCATGTTCCATTTTCAAGTCCTGCTTTTGAAGTCTCGTAGTTGTCCAAAGTGCTCCAAATATGCTTCTCTAAGTAGTTGATAGCAACTCCTATGCAAAATATATGCAATTCTAACGCAAATGATCCTAAGTATAAAAAATGTATAAAAAGAACTATGAAATGATGAAAAATCTAGACCAATCAATGTAGAATGAACGATAAATGACTCCTAAAACTAGTTGAAATGCATACGTATCAATTCTCTTGTGCTTTGATTTGCTAGGTTCACCTTATCTTGGAGTAGCTCCTTGAAGTGGTAGTCTGTTTTCAATTTCTTCTCCTGACTGAATTTTCTCTTGTCCATTTATGCCTTTCATCTTGTCATTGGTCTCGCCTTCAGCTTTGCTTGGCTTCTTTCTCCGACTTTGTGCAGTTTTGGCTTCAATAGTGTTTGCTTTAACAGCCTTCTTGGTTCGCTCGCATTTTGGTATAGGAGCTTCGGTTATAGATAAGTTCTAATTGCCTCGTGGTTTTAATCTTCATACTAGGTTCATTGATTTTTCTTTGTTAGATTTTTTTTTCGAGGGTTTCAACATCCATTGTTTGGGTTTGTTTTTTTATTTATTAGATTTCTTTTTTGAGGGTTTTAGTCACGAGACTCGAGGTAGTAGTCAACGACATTCTTAGCAGTAGTACCACCAACAATTTCTTATTTGATGGTGAGGAAATGATTGAGAACGATGAAAAAAAGGTTAAAAGAGGAAACAAAAATCTAGACAAGAATATAAAAATATGGGACTGAAGCTTCCAAATCTTTCACGGAAACCAAACCTCCAACAGCAGATAGTAATTTATCGATTTATCTCTAACAATATCGATGGTAAGTGAATTGCCATTAACGTTGTTAGAAACATTTGGTTGGTGGTCTTTTTCTTCTTCTTTTTTCATTGGCATCATCATAATTATCGTTCCCATGAATTGAAAATTCCAATTAAACATGAGCGTTACATCACCATCCAGTGCTTTTTATTTAGACACAAAAATTTGTTTAGCTTTCATACAATTTTTTTATTATTGTGGAAGTTGTGTTGCAGTTGTGTTGCAATTGTGTTGAGATGATGGTACGTAGTAATAAGGGCAAAATAGTCATAAATGTAATAGTAGATTAGGTTTTAATACGTGCTAAAAAACTAGTTATGATAAAATATATGGTTATTTACTGATATTTCTCTTTATTTGTTTGGATTAGTTTAGAATAAATACTCTTCAATTATCTTCTTCTTGTATAAACACACGCCACTATCTCATTTTTTCAAGGATGATGGATTTATGAGAAACTAGAAAATAAAAAGAAGTAGAAACAATGTTTTTCGTATTTATATTATCACTAATAAAGAGATTCTAACTTGTGTTCAAACATGGAATAGATATGTTAACATCACTTTATACTTAAAAACATAAGATAACTTTTAAAATATAAAGTGAATTCTAAACTCGTGCTAGAGCATGAAAAAAAATCAGAACTATTTTTTTAAAAAAAATATTATTAAAATGGTAATAGTGACCAATGATATTTTCAACTATGAATTGAACACATTTTGATATAAAGTAAATTTTAATCTTGATTACAGTAGGAATAACACATGTGCTTTGACAAGTCTACATTGATAATGTAATAGCCACACATTGATTCAATACATATAATACACTTGTGGAAAAAGTATATTTACATATAACTAGGTATATGGAAGACAATAAGCGAAATAGTAAAAAAAAAAAGTCAATCACAAAACATAATATAAATTTAGTAAAAGATTACTGGGACATAATATTTCGTCATAATAACATATATTTTGTCATAAACTATTACGAATTAGTGATAAATTATAAATGGTTGTAATACAATTGTAAGAAAATTGCATTCATAACTAAAATGTCACAATACTTTTGATGCATAAGTCGAGTAATAATTTTGTCCTTAATTGTAACAGAACATACTCTCAATAAGTTATTCAATAAATTACAAATTTGTAAATAAAATTATCACAAATTTGAGCAAGAGATGCTAAATCAGCTTTTGACAATAGAACAAATGATGAAAGATGCAAAGCAGGGTATACACAGAAAGGAAAAAAAGGTTCAAGATGCACCATACGATAGACACAATGATAAATTCTATGACACTGATAGTGAAAATGATGAATATAATGCATGGAGCGACTTGATCAGCCAAGAATATGCCTTACTTAATCAAAGATCACGCTTACACATGAGAGATTCATCAGAATGTCGACAAATGATGAGTGGGCCACAAACACAAGATCATGTTGAGGAAGAAACTCTGTCAGCAGAAATAACAATTGACACATAAATGGAGGAAGCATATGAATTCATGGAAGTGTCTGATTGAGTTCAAATACATCAGAAAACATTTAAAGATGAAAATCTTGAATGTGAAAACAACCAACGACTGATTGTCCTCCACGTGTAGGCGATGAATAATGACAAAAGAAGATTTACAGTACGGGATGTATAATCCTTCTAGTGATGAATATACATTGACATGATATTTTGAAAAACAATTTAGAAATGTAGACGACATTGGCGATATATGCAATTAAAAGGATGTTCACATTCAAGCAAACAGAGTCAAATAGAAATTGGCAGCATAATTCATGCGTTATATTGACATTATTGACCCTCATTGCAAGCTTTCAAGATGAAAGATTCTGAATTATACCACTATCATTTTGATATCAAAGAGTTTTACCTATATCTCTACTGCAACTGCACAGCAAATCGAGTAGCAATCTAGGAATCGTATCTACAAGGACCAAGTTATCACACTATCAATACTAAAACTAAACTAGAGCTAAGATGAATAGAGAATAGTTATCAAACTAAACTTAAACAAAATCAACGATAAGCAATCAATATATTAAAACACCAAGCTTAGGAAGTTCATCGAGAAATCAAGAAATTCGAACTAGGAAGCTATTCAAGGAACATTCATTCAACAATCTCAACTCAGACATAGACTTAATCTCGTCTTGACTACTACCTGAAGAACTTATTGGAATTGATTATTGACTAGGCGATTGATACAAGGTTAATTATGCCAATTTAACCTCTCGTGCGTATCGTATCAATGTAGCACTTAAGGATCGAATCCACGAGGACCAATAGTTACACTATCAATCTCTAGATTAAACTCAAGCTAAGACAAGTCAAACAATGATGGAAACGAAACAAAACAAAGCAAATAACGATATAAAATTAATAAATAAAAAGCACCAGGCATAGAGTATTGATCGGGAAGTAGAAATCTAACTAGGGAAACTATTCAGAATAATATTTAGGCTCAATTCTTGACTTGAACAGAAAGGTATAACAAGCCTACTCTCGTAGTACTCGAAACTCTACTCGACAATTTAGAGGTCCTAACTCTCATTGGTTCCAAGTTTTGAATAAGCATTAAACAAGTAGGTTCAACTATCTACAATTAACCTAAACGTCAGCTATCGCGGTTTATGATTGATTGCTCATCTAATCTAGTTTAGATTCCTAGCAAGCTTTTGGAGAGCTAACAACCTAGGATCATAGATTAGTTGATCAGGCTACTCTAAGCATTAAGAACAAGAATTAGATGGAGAATACTCTTATTAGATTTGATTCTATTTGGCCCTAATCATTGATTTCTAAATCCCTAGAAACCCTGAACCTGATAAGAAATCTACTCAGACATGATCAAAGCGGAAACCCAAAGCATAATGAAAAGAAACATGAATTGCAATAGAAAATAAAAGAGGGTTTAGAAATCTTCTCCAATGGTGTTGTCGAGAATAAAATCCTCTCCCCAAGGTTACAACTAAAAGTGGCTGCAGAAAATAATGATATGATTCTTCTAAAGCATGGCTATACCTAGTTTTTATAAGGGAAAATCATTCTGGTACAAAATAAGTTAAACCAGGTGAAATATGGAAATTTCAAGATTTTCTCGCGAAACTTCGATGATCAATCGATCAAGGCCTTAGTAGATTGATCTTTAAGTCGAGTGCATCTGCTAGTGGCGTCTGTTTGCGGCCAGAATGACATGTGTTTGGTAAAATCATCATATCTTCCTAAACGCTTCTCCGATTGCCTTCTAACCACCTCCAAATAAAATCTAATACACGTGGCTATCTTGTGCCTAAATTTCAGCTCGATCCAATGGTGGGAAGGCTTTCAAAAGAATCCAAATTTCTGACCTTCTGTGTGATTTTGCATCTCCATTTGCTCGGTTTCACTCCAAATAGCTCATCTTCTCCAAATGTGATATATGACCTGAAAAGACTCTAAAACAGACTAAAAGATTCTAAAACATATACTTTGACTCAACAAAACCATGAAAAAGGGTTAGAAACCGATAAAAACACCATATATCAGCGATGAGTAAAGGTTGCTTGATACCAATGCTGATTCTGAATACCCTGTATCCATCTCCACTTGTGTCTTACAGTGATTTACATCCCTCCTCTTCTTGACTCCACTTGTTGCAATGAATTCATCCAGTTTCTCACTAATCCAATCAATCTTCTGTGTTCGAAAACCTTCTGCTTCCTAATCGCAAAAAAGTTTTTAATAGTGCTTAGATCACTCGAACTTGCAGCTAGATTGTTGATCAATGCATAGGCATTCTCCTTAGTATTGGTCATGCAGTCTCCCTTGCTCTCAGCATTTAATAGTCTCCTGTACTCCGAACTCACACCTCCATAGAAGAATGTCAAAATCTTATCGTCACTAAACCCATGATGTGGACAATCTCTCTTGTATCCCTTAAAATGTTCCCAAGCATCAATAAAGGATTCATCTTCGTGGTGCTGAAAGTTCGAGATCTGACTTTTGGGCTGACTTGTCTTAGTTGTGGTGAAGAAGTGATCTAGGAAGGTATCTCTGATATCATCCCAAGTAGTCAACAAAGCGGGAGGAAGAGACTTAATCCATCTCAAACCCTTACGTTCCAATGAGAACATGAAGAGCTTGCACTTAACATAATCTTCAGGAATTCCACTCGGTATTGTGGTGCTGCATATCTCTTCAAAATTCTCTATGTGGTCCATCGGGTTTTCAGCTGGAAAACCATGAAATGGAAACTGCCTAATGAGTGCCTACAGGTTTAATTCGTTGATCGATTCTGGTAGTGAATATGAGGAGTATCCATTTCCGTGATAGCCCGGTGTTGAACCTTGGTGTCTTGTTCTCTTTTCAGCTCTTCTATCTCTCGCATTAATCTTTCTATAGTAGCATTCTGGTTCTGATCTTGATGATCAACCGTGACATTCGCAAGATTTTCCATAATAATCACACTGAAACAAAAACAAAGAAACAAAATTGAAAGTAAGCAAATGATATCTTAGACTAAAATTCAGTAATGAATCGAAAGGGGTTGGTCCTCGGCAACGGTGCCAAAAACTTGATATCACAGAGTTTTACCCTATATCTCTACTGCAAGTGCACATCAAATCGAGTAGCAATCTAGGGATCGTATCCACAAGGACCAAGTTATCACATTATCAATTCTAAAACTAAACTAGAACTAAGATGAATAGAGAATAGTTATCAAACTGAACTTAAACAAAATCAACGATAAGCAATCAATAAATAAAAACACCAAGCTTAGGAAGTTCATCAAGAAATCAGGGAATTTGAACTAGGAAGCTATTTAGGGAACATTCATTCAACAATCTCGACTCAGACATAAAATCATAACCAATCCACTATCGTGGTATCAATTTCTATATACAACAACCTAGCAATCCTAACTGTCATTACTGAATGGGTTTGATAAGTCTACAATCAACCTTAACATCAGCTGTCGCGGTTAAGGATTGATTGCTCACCTAAAGAGGATCTTATTCCTAACAAGCTTTTGGAATGTTATGTAATCTGGGATCATAGGTTAGCTAGCTACTCTAACCTAAGCATTAGAATTATCAATAGGTGGAGAACACATCAAGCAATACCTATTTGTTCCTAATTCGATCCTTCCCTAAATCCCTAGCAAATCCTAAACTTTATTCTAGAATTACTCATACATGGTGGAGAAGAACAAATTGAAAGACATAATAGAAAGCATAAAAGTTATTGGATTTGAAATAAAAGGGTTTAGAAATCTTCTCCAATTGTTTAGGGACCAAAATTCATTTCCCAAAAACTCAAATACAATCTCTGATCACGTAACAATGATGTATATTCTTAAAATAATGAAAAACGGCCCTTTTATAGATCCTAAAAATCGCAAGTGTAAAATAGGAAAAATTAGGTTTTATTTTTTGCAGTTTTGAGTATCGATCAATCAAGGTGATAATTGATTGATCAAGGTGGCATGTTTGATCTCCAAAGGTCTTGGTTGATCAACGGATCAAGCGCAGCTATCAGTAGGGTGAATGATCGATCGATCATGAATTGTAGGCCGATCAATGGATCTCTTGCTGAGGAAGATAATCGATCGGTCAAGAGATAGAAGTCGATCAATTGATCTAGCGTAGATTCTCACTGAGGATGGTGGATCGATCGATCAAGAGGTTGATTGCTCAATCGCTAATCTTTTGCTGAAATTCCAAAAACTGCTCTGATTCATCCTTAACAATGCTTTGCGGGTATAATCCGAATTTAATCTGTTTTACACCTAAAAAGACTTTAAAATGCAAACAAACATTCTGAAAACATACGAATTAATGAGCTTAAAACTGATAAAAACTAGGTATATCAATTCCCCTAGACTTAGATTCTTGCTCGTCCTCAAGCAAAGAAAGAAAAGCCAACAGAACGATTCCACTCAAAAGAACTCATTCATCATCAGAACATTGCATATCAATTCCATCGTAAACCATACAATACTTACCTGTCATAATCGGGACCACCTTGTACTTCCCCCAGACTTTGACAACTACCCAAGCTGAACTCCACAATACAAGTGAAATGATTAAGAGAGGGAAACCATACTCACACAGGAAAATTTGTTATTGCATTGAAAAGAGGACTCGATCCTAAGTATACCAGCTCAATTGACAAGAAAATAAAGTCAAGTTAAGGGTGAAACCGGCATGAGATCTTTTGAATATCGAGATAGATATGGGATGTACTAAGATAATGTCAAGCCTCTGAGTTTTCTAATAGTCGATTTATTCCTGACAAATACATATTGATGGTACTTAGTTTATGATATGCAATAATCCTCGAAAATCATAGTTTCAACAATATTAGTTTTTAAACTCGGAAAGATAGCAAATAAACAGAAAATGCATTAGTAACAACGAGCCTCCTCCCCCAGACTTACTTCTCATTGTCCCGGTGTTAGAACAAGAGTGAGAAAGAAAAACTCGCACAAAAGTAACAAAAGTCAGGAAGGTTAAAGGTGGGGAGAGATACTGATGAACCTGGTATCCTTGATCGATCGATCTCGACTATGAGCAATCGATCGTAGGTTGTTCGAGCAGTAGATCAACCTTAGAATGATCAACAGATCGAGCATTTGAAGCTTGGTATGTCAGATCGATTGATCACAATGGCATGGTTGATCGCTGAATTGCGCGCAAGTCGTATGGTCTGGAGGATCGATCAATCTATATCCACTAAATCGATTAACAGCTCGCCTGCACTCCTATTTGTATCCTTTATCGATCGATCCTCTGGTGGATCGATCACAACCTTTTAGCAAAAACAAAAGAAAATGAAAACAACAAAAACAAGAACAAAAGAATGCAAAATGAATTCGAAAACTTACTAGTGGGTTACCTCCCATCCAGCGCTTGTTCAGAGTCATTAGCTTGACTTTGATGGCCCTTAGTTTAGTGGAACACTAGTCAAGGTAACAGAAGTCTCCTTGGCTATGTCTACATCGTCAAAGTATGGCTTTAAATGTTGGCATTCACCACCAATTTGCTTCCCATGCCATCAAACAACACTATAGCTCCATGAGGGTGTACTTCCTTGATGGTGAAATGTCCTGACCACTGTGACCTGATCTTTCCAAGGAAAAGTTTAAAATAAGAATTAAACAAAAGAACCAAGTCATTAGCAGCAAAAATCCTACGGAGGATACATTTATCATGTGCTGCTTTTGTTCTCTCCTTGTAGATTCTTGAGTTATCATAAGCCAAATGCCTGATCTCCTCTAACTCATGCAACTGTAAGGTTCTTTGTTTAGCAGCTGACTTGATGTTGTAGTTCAAATGCTTTATAGCCCAATTGGCCTTGTACTCGAGCTCAACTAGAAGGTGACAAAACTTCCCATAGACTAGATGAAATGGGGTTGTACCCGAAGGAGTCTTGTAAGCTGTCCTATATGTCCAGAGATCCTCGTAAAGCTTTGTAGACCAATCCTTCCTCGTCAAACCAACCACCTTTTGAAGAATACTCTTTATCTCACAGTTTGAAACTTCGACTTGCCCGCTTGTCTGTGGGTGATAAGGTGTAGCCACCTTGTGATGAACTCCATACTTCTTTAGAAGACCATTGAAGGTCTTGTTGATGAAGTGGGAACCTCCATCACTAATAACAACCCGTGGGATGCCAAACCTAGAGAAAATAACATGCTTGAACATCTTTAGCACAACCTTAGCATTGTTTGTATGGCGGGCCAGCGCTTCTACCCATTTGGAAACATAATCAACAGCTACAACGATGTACTGATTCCCAAAAGAACTCAGAAATGGTCCCATAAATTCAACCCCCCAGACATCAAAAACTTCAACTTCTAGAATAAAGTTCTGAGGCATCTCATTCCACTTACTAATAATCCCTTGTCTTTGGCAAGAATCGTACTTTGAAATGAAAGCATGAGCATCCCTGAACATTGTCGGCCACCAAAAACCAGCTTGTTGAACCTTCGAGACCATTTTGAATGTTGCAAATTGTCGTGCAAAAGAGGAGCCATGGCAGTGAAACAAGAACCCTCAAACTACATCCTCGGTGACAAATTGTCTGAAAATCCTATCGGCACACTGCTTGTAAAGATAAGGTGCATCCCAATAGTAGTGTTGGATGTCGCAGAGGAACTTCTTCTTCCTGTAACCATGAAACGCAGGAGGTTCAATATTTACAGCTAAGTAATTTGCGATCTCAGCAAACCATGGAGTGCCCGGAACCCGCAAAGAGTGTGCAGATGCACCAGCGGGTCTCGATGTGGCATAAATGGAATAAACATGCTCTTCGCGTAAACTATCATCAAAATCAGCCGAAGCCGTGACAAGTAATCAGCCACTTCGTTCTCAATTCTTTGCTTGTCTCGAATCTCAAGATCAAATTCCTAAAGGAGGAGAACCTATCAAAGTAGTCTCGATTTTGCATCCTTCTTGGAGAGAATATACTTCAATGCTGTATGATATGACCTGAACTTTTCGAATGCAAAAACAACAGCTTACAACTCCTT
This sequence comes from Lepidium aucheri, assembly GCA_900406435.1. Taxonomy (NCBI): domain Eukaryota; kingdom Viridiplantae; phylum Streptophyta; class Magnoliopsida; order Brassicales; family Brassicaceae; genus Lepidium; species Lepidium aucheri. Next base: position 37,851 of record OVBA01000957.1, on the reverse strand, counting down.
TTCTGTAGTAGCATACTTCCTTTGAGCATCATCCAAGGTTCGGCTAGCATAATAGATCACATGCAGCTTCTTATCTTTCCTCTATCCCAAAACAGCACCAACTGCATATCACTTGCACCACACGTAATCTCAAACGGCAAGTCCCAGTCTGGTGGTTGCACAATCAGTGCACTCACTAAAACTCCTTTCAAGGTGAGAAAGACTTCTTCACACTCCTTAGTGAAATTGAACTTGACATGCTTGCACAACAACTGCGTCAAAGGTCTGGCCAGCTTTAAGAAATCCTTGATGAACCTTCTGTAAAAACCCGCATAACTGAGAAAACTACTTACTTCATTCACAGTGGTTGGCGATTTCAGAGTAGTTATAATTTTGATCTTGGCTTTGTCAACCTCTATACCATTCCCAAATATCTTGCGTCCTAGGACTATCCCATCTCTAACCATGAAGTGGTACTTCTCCCAATTCAGCACAAGGTGTTTCTCCTCACATCGTTTAAGTACCCTGCAAAGATTAGAAAGACAAACAGCAAAAGAAGAACTATATATCAAAAAATCATCCATAAATACTTCCATGATATCTTCGATCATGTCAGTAAAAATGGACATCATACATCTCTGAAAGTTGCTGGGGTATTACATAATCCAAACGACATTCTATGATAGGAAAAAGTGTCGTAAGGACATGTAAATATGGTCTTCCCCTGATCGTCTGAATGAATGGGAATCTGAAAGAAACCTGAATAACCATCTAGAAAGCAGTAGTAAGAATGATTAGCCAATCTCTCAAGCATTTGATCCATGAAGGGTATTCGAAAGTGGTCCTTTCTAGTAGAAGAATTTAAATTCCTGAAATCGATACACATCCCATGTCCTATAATAGTCCTAGTAGGTATCAACTCATTATTTTCATTCTTAACTACAGTTACACCTCTCTTCTTAGGTACAACATGAACAGGGCTAACCCAATTACTATCAGATATGGGGAATATAATTCCTGCTTCTAACAGTTTCATGATCTCTTTCTTAAGAACATCCTTAAGGTTAGGACTCAAACGCCTTTGGTTCTCTATGGAGGTCTTAGACTCATCTATTAAATGTATCCTATGCATACACAGCTCAGGAGAGATTCCAGGTATATTGTCTATTGAATAGCCTATTGCTCTACTATACTTACAAAGTTCGCATAAAAAAATAGTTTCAGCATTATTCAACTTAGCATTGATAACCACAGGATAAGTCAAATTAGGCCCTAGAAATGCGTACCTTAGCCCTGCATGAAGTGTTTTAAGCTCGATCTTGGGAGCCTTAAGTTCGCTCCAAGGGTTATCTAGAGATGAAGTGATCGATGGCTTAGGTATGTCCAAAGCTAAGTAAGAATCATCTGCTCAATTCTCTTGCTTGAGACCAAACATCTTAGCATAACTTTCTACTTCTTCACTGAGAAATCCAAACTCTAATTTTGTTCCAGTGAGTACTATGTTTAGAGGATCCTCAGAAAAAATCTCATCAGTTACTTCGTCTGTGATCTCCTCAGAAGCATCAACCATAAACGTTATTCCATTCAGCATTGGCTTCTTCAACATCTTATCCATCTCAAATCTCATAACCATGTCACCCAAATGGAGGTCAATTCTCTCATTTTTCACATCAATCATAGCTCCCACAGTCCTAAGAAACGGTCTCCCCAAAATCAAAGGATCCTTAGGTTCTTCATCGATTTTAAGAACCACAAAGTCTGTTGGTACAAGTGCATTTCCAATACCGAATGGAAATTTTACCAAACATTCAGCAAAGATCAAGAAAATCCTAGTCTTCTTGAAGTCTGTAAACCCAATGCATAGTGCAACAGAATATGGCATCAAATTAACGCTTGAACTAACATCACAGAGAGAATGAGCAAACACTAGAGAATTAATCTCAATTGAGCTCACAAAACGTCCAGGATCTTCTTCCTTTTTTGGCAGCTTGTTATGAAGCACATCACATAGTCTTGAGTAATCATCATAACCATTTCCTCCCCTATAAATTTGTTTGTCACCAGACCATTTCCTCCCCTCTTCTTCTTGACTCCACTTGTTGCAATGAATTCATCCAGCTTTTCACTAATCCCATTAATCTTCTGTGTTCGAAAACCTTCTGCTTCTTGATCACAAAAAGAGTCTTTAATAGTGGTTAGATAACTCGAACTTACAGCTAGATTGTTGATCAATACATAGGCATTCTCCTTAGTATTGCTCATGAAATCTCCCTTGCTCGCAACATTCAACAGTCTCATGTACTCCTAACTCACACCTCCATAAAAGAATGTCAAAATTTTATCGTCACTAAACCCATGATGCGGACATTCTCTCTTGTACCCCTTAAAACTTTCCCAAGCATCACTAAAGGATTCATCTTCGTGGTGCTAAAAGTTCGAGATCTGATTTTTGAGCTGATTCGTCTTAGCGTTGGTGAAGAAGTAATCTAGGAAGGTATCTCTGATGTCATCCCAAGAAGACAACGAAGCGAGAGGAAGAGACTTAATCCATCTTAAATCTTTACCTTCTAATGAGAACTTAAATAGCTTGCACTTAGCATAATCTTCAAGAATTTCACTCGGTGCTGTGGTGGCATATCTCTTCAAAATTCTCTATGTGGTCCATCAGGTTTTCAGCTTGAAAACTATGGCATGGAAACTGCCTAATGAGTGTTATCAACTGTGGGTTCAACTCGTAGGTAGCCCCTTGCAGTGAAGGTATAGAAATCGCTGATCGATTATGGTAGTCAATATAAGGGGTATCCACTTCTCTGATAGCCCGGTGTTTAACCTTGGTGTCTTGCTCTCTTTTCAGCTCTTCTATCTCTCGCATTAATCTTTCTACAATAGCATTCTGGTTCTGATCCTGATGATCAACCATTACATTCGCAGGATTTTCCATAATAATCACACTGAAACAAAAACAAAGAAACAAAAATGAAAGTAAACAAATGATATCTTAGACTAAAATTCAATGATGAATCGAAAGGCGACAATATTGATCCCCGGCAACGGCGCCAAAAACTTGATATCACAGAGTTTTACCCTATATCTCTACTACAAGTGCACAACAAATTGAGTAGCAATATAGGGATCATATCCACAAGGACCAAGTTATCACATTATCAATTCTAAAACTAAACTAGAGCTAAGATGAATAGAGAATAGTTATCAAACAGAACTTAAACAAAATCAACAATAAGTAATGAATAAATTAAAACACCAAGCTTAGGAAGTTCACCGAGAAATCAAGGAATTCAAACTAGGAATCTATTTAGGGAACGTTCATTCAACAATCTCGACTCATACATAAAATCATAACCAATCCACTATCATGGTGTCAATTTCTATATTCAGTAACCCTAGCAATCCTAACTATCGTTGGTACTAGGAGACTAATACGCATTACTGAATGGGTCTGATAAGTCCAAAATCAACCTTAACGTCAGCTGTCGCGGTTAAGGATTGATTGCTTACCTAAAGAGTATTTAATTTCTAACAAGCTTTTGAAATATTAGGTAATGTGGGATCATAGGTTAGTTAGCTACTCTAACCTAAGCATTAGAATTATCAATAGGTGGAGAACACATCAAGCAATACATATTTGTTCCTAATTCGATTCTTCCCTAAATCCATAGAAAATCGTAAACTTGATTCTGAAACTACTCAGACATGGTGGAGAAGAACAAATTGAAAGACATAATAGAAAGCATAAAAGTAATTTGGAATTGAAATAAAAAGGTTTAGATATCTTCTCCAATTGTATATGGATCAAAATTCCTTTTCCAAAATCTCAAATACACTCTCTGATCATGTAACAATGGTGTGTGTTCTTAAAATAATGAAAATGGCCCTTTTATAGGTCCTAAAAATCGCATAAGTAAAATAGGAAAATTTAGGTTTTATTCCTTGCAGCTTCAAGGATTGATCGATGAAGGTGCTGATCGATCGATCAAAGTGGAACGTTCGATCTCCCAAAGGTCTTGGTCGATCAACAGATCGAGCGCAGCTATCAGCAGGGTGAATGATCGATCGATCATGAAGTGTAGGTCGATCAACGTATATAGCACAACTCTTACTAAGGAAGATGATCGATCGGTGAAGAGATAGAAGTCGATCAATGGAGCGAGCAAAAATTCTCACTAAGGATGGTGGATTGATCGATCAAGAGGTTGATCGTTTGATCGCCAATCTTCTGCTAAATTTCTAAAAACTGCTCTGATTCATCCTTTAACCATGCTTTGCGGGTATAATCCAAATTTAACCTATTTTCCACCTGAAAAGACCATAAAATGCAAACGAACATTCTGAAAAATGCAAATTAATGAGCTCAAAACTGATAAACTGAGTTATATCACATTTGCGGTTGTAGAAGTGAGAATGATGATTCATAGTCTTGGTTCTTCCAGGAATTGACAACAACAGTACATGTTTCATACGACTTGGTATTCATCTCTAACTGCCACAATTCAGTAAACTCTGCTTTAAGAACAGTTTACCAAAGGTTAAGCATGGAGCATGTATAATTCATCTAACTATGAAGGTCAAAACAAGGTTCAACAAACAAAAAGGCTTAGCTTATTTGGTGTCAAAGGCAGCACATGCTTATAAAGTGCATGAATTTAGACAAATATTTCATGAAATCGAATGTTGTTGTCCACACTATGGAAACTACTTTCGTGAAATTGACATTTCCCATTGGAACAAAATATATTTCCCACAGAAACACTACAACATAATGAGTAGCAATGTGGCTGATATCTTGAATGATGCATTAGCAAAATTATTGGAGTTCCCAATTTTTTCTATAGTTAAATCTATCTGCATGCTCATGAGGTGTATCTATATTAGAAGAGCTAAAGCAAACAAGCATGAGAGTGTCGTAACAACTAAAGTGGAGTAACTCTTGATGCAATATCTAAGCGATTCAACCACCTTTACTGTAAGTCCAGCAGATAGTGACATTTACCAAGTGAACAACAGAAATGAAGAATCATTCATAGTAAACATTTAAAGAAGAATTTTGCACTTGCAAAGTATTTGACGCAATAGGAATACCATGCTCCCATGCATTGAAAACTGCTAAAGTTAAAAGATAACCAATTCCAAATTTGGTTAACCCTATGTACTATGTTGAAACATGGAGAAATGCATACAACAACATAGTTAAGCCAGTTCCAACTATAGGGAAACAAACAACAAAACCCATATCCTAAGTTTAAGACTCTTTCCACCAGAAACAAGGCAAGAAGCATAATGGTCTAGAAAGAGAAGAATTATGTCACATTGTGAATGACATGTATTGGAACGTAGAAATTTACATCAAATAAAGTTCACAAAAAATGTAAACAAGACTTACTTGAATGAAGGCAATCAACAACAATAATGTTCAACCAAGTGATCAATATGTATAGAATATGGCCATAACAAGTCAACATGTAAAAATGTCATTCTCAAAAAGGAAATAACTTACCGTTGTGACCATAATAATCAATAAAAATACTAAGAACAAGTTGTAACATAGGTAACATAAATAAGGGAATGATGATGATAGGGAAGGTGTCTTCAAATATATTTTCCTCTACATACATCATTATATTGAGGAGAAGTAACATAGCCAATAATAACATATTTTTGTTAAATGGAACAAAGCATGATGTACAAAGGCATGTTGTGAAATAGTTATAAAACAGAAATGATTGGTCTTTTGTGTATTACAAAAAGTGAAAAGTATGTTACAATGGAAAAGGTAAATTCTACCAACAAACTTTTATGTAATATATTATAGCCTAGTTAGGAAAAACATTATCTGCATATATAAGAATTAGTAACAAATGATGGTGTAAGAATATGACAACACATTAAACAAACCTAACGAAGTAGAGGAGTGAAATATATGCAGAAATAACAAATTCAAGCACTTCCAAATTTATCATTGTAATTGATCATGAAAGATGATTACTTTCAGCTTCATAGATGTAACTAATAAAATGATTTAGTTATGATGTACTTTTAGAGAAAGATTACGTTTTCATTTAAAAGAGAAGCAAATGGAAATGGAAAAATAAAAATAATCAAAACATAAAATCATAAAATAAAATAGCAAAAATGTACATATAACATATAATAATGAAGTATAAGCTAACAAACCAAAACTAGACTTTATGATGCTGCTAAACAAAGGACAAAAAGATGAAAAATTGAACATTTACAAATTTATCAATTCAAGTCACCTAGAGAGGTGTTTACTTATGGCTCCATAGATGTGACTAATCAAAATCACTTAATTATAACACATAGACAGAACATCAAGATTTATCTCTTGGAAGTAGTTAAATCATCAGCTAAAATTGTTACAAAGACTGAACATGAAGATTTATTGCTTGTAAATAATAACGTATTAAATACCTACTTATTTTGTAATAAAAGTCGACTTATTTGTTTTTTCTCTCTCCTCTCTCTCACGACTAAAAGGGCGATCATCTTTAAGTCTCATCTCCTCCTTCCACCAGTGCCAGTTCCTGGCCTCTGTCGCTGGCTGCTCCAATGGCCAAAAACAAAAAGAAACTAGCTCACAAATCCAAAAAAACCCCTCGAAATCTCTTTCCCCTTGGCCCTCCTTTGCCACTGCTACTTCAACCACAACAAACCCTAAGTCTGATGTTCCCAAATCTGGACCTCATTTAAGCTCTAAAACCCATATAATTGACACAGCTATAACCACCTATGTTGAATCCCCGACCAAGTCTGCATCAAGAACCAATGCAATTGGCTCCACATAACCTATCTCTGACTTTATTCTTTCCAAGAGTCGAAACCCTTTATTGGAAGAAGCATCTTAAATCAAGTTAGCCTCATCTTGTATCTACATCTGGAACCAAACTAGAGAGAAAAAGGCAAACCATTTACCCACGCTTCATATGAGCTCTGTGTTGACATTCTAAATGAAGTTATCATCCGCAATAGCCATCATTCGGTTAATTTCATCATTACTTAATTCTATGGCAATGCTCCCTCTCCAAGAGCTCTCCACGCCATTGTTAATGGCATCCAAAGTAGAAAACTTAGAGATATTATTGTCTTCACACTCACTAAAATGGCTTTTCTTATCAGAATACCTTCAACTGAAACTCGTAAGCATGTTCTAACTCAAGGCATGTGGGTTACTAAAAACCAATCAATGTTAGTGGATAAGTGGGAACCTGGCCTGAGCCCAACGATTCTAGTCTTTAACTCAGTCCCTTTTTGGTTGGAATTTCGTGGTGTTACTCACCATTACTACTTTCTTGAGGGATTAGAACATATAGCTAGGATAGTAGGGAAGCCTCTCTATCTACACCCAACCACAACAACATGACTCACTTGCCAGTTGGTAAGGTCTTTACTGAAATTGATCCCAAGAGGCTTTACATGAGTTGTTCATGTCCAACATTCCTCGGAGAAAATTAAACATATTGAGGTATCATGTTCCTGGCTCCCACCATCATGTGAGTTCTGTAAGCAAGTAGGTCATAGCATAAACCGATGCCCAGATGCTCCAATCACCTGTGTTTCTTGCAACTCAGCAGTACACCAAACAAAAGCTGCCTTAGGACAAATCAAACTCCTTCAGTTAATAAGCCTATTAGATCCCATAAAGTGTACTCCCACCTTCTGCAAATAAAGTCATCAAAAACACTTCATAACCTCAGCCACAAGAGACTGCTCCCTGTGCAACTGTTTTGCCTCAAGAGATGAATACGTTTGCTCAAACCACTTCATTTATTGTTGCTCATCCTCTAAAACCGGTTAAGAAACCTCAAAAAAATCTACCATACAACAAGGAAAAGGTTTTAAAGCTTAGATGCACAAATCTGGTTATAAATGATGGTCCAAACAATATAACTATTAGGAAGCCTCTTCTTGTTCACTCATAAAAGAAAGGGAAAGAAGTTATTAAACACCCTTCAAGATCTGATTCTGACTCAAGCAGGGACTGCAGACCAGAGGAATTATTAGCGTCTCAAAACCTTGACGACGAGAGATTTTTATTAGCATTCTCAAAGAAAAAACAGCGACAACTTACCAAAAAGAAATTGCATCGGGGAAAAAGCCCAAACACTAGTAGTTTTTTATGATAGTAGACTTTTTTTGCTAGAATATTCGTAACGATCCCGTGAAATGCAGAAGCTTTTGGAATTGGTTTAAGACTTCTAAGGAGTATTTTGGTAGTATAATAGAAATGATGATATAATACTGATCAGCCTCAAACATGGAACCAAGAAGCAGCTCGTAGCCAAAGAAAATTTGAAGGTAGTCAAAGAGTCAACCCACTCCTTAGCTCATAAATCTAAAATAATGGGAGTGTCATGCGCTTGTGTGAGTGGTCATGTTGATCGGCCAAATTACGTTTACTCACTTTGCACTTGTGTGAGTGGTCAAGATCATCGACCATTTTCCAAAGTCAAGAAAAAAAACTCCTAAGTTCAAAGAAAGCATTGCCGTGATGTTTAATCCAAGAACCCAACATGATTCAAAGGTATATAAAACCATGAAGATGAAGATTATGACAATCACTCAATGGGTATGTGGATCATGTTGTACCCTTTTTCCCTTGTCTAAGTTTTTTCCCAATGAGTTTTCTTGGAAAGGTTTTTTAAGCAGGCAAATGGTTCATATCACAACTGACCCATTTTTTATTTCCCTCAAGGCCCATCAAACAAAAGAAGACCAAAGAATCTCTTGGATTGACTTGGGAGTAGTCCAAGAGTCATTCAAATCATCCTTTAATGTAGTTTCATTTTCTAAACTAGTTTTTATTTAAGTGTGTTTTCATTTTCGAGATTAGTCTTGTTGACTACATCTCTCTTTGCTCTATTTAAACTCTTTAAGTTTCTCTTTGTAAATCATCCTGGATTGGATCACCAAATGTTTGAAATAAAAAGTCTTTTTATCAACTTGTTCACATTCTTGTATGATTTGCTGTCTCTTCAGCTACTCTAACAAACTTATCACTCAATTTGATGTATCTCCAGCCTCTAGTTCGAGTCCTATCATTTGTTGTCTCTTCAGCACCTTCCACTCGATTTCTTGTCTCTTCGGTCTCTGGTTCAAGTCCTATCAAGGCTAGCTATCTCTTTAGCTTCTTCACTCGTTTTGTTGTTTCTTTAGCCTCTGGTTCAAGTGTAATTCAAGTCTATTAATGGTTATGCTGCTTAACTGATCTATCTAGCCACAACATAAGATCTTTCCGCAATCTCTTTTTTTTTATTTGGCGTCAATACCAAATTCTCTGTGGGATCCTTGGGTAAAGGTGTATCAAATGAGAGTGAAGCATACTAAGTCCTCTTGTATTATTCAGTCAACCTTTCCTAATATTAAATTTGTGGATAATTATGATCATGCAGAGCTTAAAAGAATTTGGGTGGTGTGGGATAATTCAGTCTCAGTCTCTATCATCTTCACGTCCAGCCAAATTATTTCTTGTATAGTAAAGCTACCCACTATAAAGCATGAGTTTATAGCTACTTTTGTCTATGCAGTTAATTGCATTCAAGGGAGAACTCAATTATGGATGACTTGGTCTGTATTCACAAAGATCCACACAGAGCAAATAAAGCGTGTACTATGCCTGGAGATTCCAATCAATCATTGAACTCGATAGATACCACATGAGATAGCACTAGAATCTCAACTGGAATGAACCAATTTTGGACATGTCTCATGGAGACAAAGTTATTTGACATCTCCTGTCGAGGTCATCACTTGACATGGTGGAACCATCATGAGCAGAATATCATTGCATAAAAGTTTGAACAAATCCTGATTAATGACAAATGACTACAAACTTTCTGGGTATCATTTAGAGAGTTCTCTGAACCTTGAATATCTGATCTGATCACTCGCCGACTTGTGTCCACCTTGAACTCTGGTACCATCGGCCAATAGACCATTCAGATGTTCAAACTTCATTACTCTCCACCCGGATTTTGTGTATCAGCTAAAAGATAAATGGGAGAGCCTTTCTTTCCAAGGATATCACACGTATTTATATAAGAAAAAACTCAAATCAATTAAGAAATTTCTCAAATCAATTAACGAAGCTCACTACTCCAATTTGGAGTAGAGAGTGGCAGAAGCATTTGAGAAATTTCTAATTTTCCAAAAAAATCTCTTGCAAAACCGGTCTGCATTGCTTGTTGCAAAGGAAAAACTAGCCCATAAACTCTTGTCTGATTTGGAAACTACTGAAAAAATCTTCATGAAGCAAAAATCAAGAGTATCATGGCTTAAGTGTGGAGATCTATCTAAACACCTCCTACATTCACCGAATGATAGCAATGAGAAGATCAGGGAATAAGATCCATTATCTCCTTGATGAGAATGATGCCAAACTAGAGGAACAAACAACTATAAAGGACCATTTTATTTCATATTTCTCCACTTTCCTTGGAGGTTTGGCTCAATAGTTATTCCAAGCATCAAGTTCTAGAATATGTGATCTCACAAAGTTTTGTTGCATCCAATCACAATTTTCAAAGCGTCGATCCTACCCATAGACATTAAAGCAGAAGCATTATATCTACGTCATAGTAAATCCTCAAGACCTGATGGTTTGACAAGTGAGTTCTGGACTCAATTTTGGGATATTGTTGGAACTAATTTTGTTCATGTAGTGCAAGAATTTTTCGAGAGTGGCAAGATGTTAAAGCAAATAATTGCTACAACTATTACCCTAATACCAAAACGGCTGGGAGCTGATTATATCACATAATTTAAGCAGATATCATGTTGTAATATGATGTACAAGGTTATCTCCAGAATTTTAGCAAAAAATGCAAAAAAATCTACCGGATATGATCTTAAACTCTCAATCTGCTTTTGTTAAAGGGCAGTTGCTTGTGGAGAATATTTTGTTAGCTTCAAAACTAGTTCAGGGGCTAATCAAAAGCATATCTCAAAATGAGGCTTGCTAAAAATTGACCTAAAGAAGGAATTTGATATGGTAAACTCGGATTTCATTCTTATTGCCTTGAAATCTGTTGGATTCCCAACTTCTTACATCACCTGGATCAACCAATGCTTAACTACTCCATCTTTCTCTATTATGATTAATTGGGAGCTCTGTGGGTCACAAAACATAGTCTCAAAAAAGGTTCCTTTTGGTCAACGGAATCAAATATGCGAGGTTCTTGGCTTTAGAAATCTTTTATAAAGCTAAAGCCTTTGGCAAAGGAGTTTATGTGTTGCAAGATTGGTGATGGTGCATCAGGCAGTTATTGGGTTGATGCTTGGTCCCCGCCTGGTTCTCTAATTTACATCTTTGGCAATTTAGGTCTGCAACTCACCGACATTCCACTTTCTGCATCTATTGTAGAAGGAACACAACATGGATCTTGGTGTCTACCTAGGGAGAACACTAGATATCATATGCTTGTTCTCTTGAGAAATACATTATTGTTGATTTTACTTCCTTCTCTCTTGAATGGAGCTGACAAATTCTTGTGGTAAATTAGGAGATCAATCAAATAACAACTTCTCTACCAAGCTCACTTGAAATTCTTTGAGACCTAAGGCTGAGAAGGTTAATTGGATGAAACATGTTTGGTTTAAGGGACATGTACCTAAGCTTGCATTTCACTTCTTGGTATCGACTTTGGATAGACTCCCAATGAAAAATTGTCTTCACCAATGGGGAATTGCAACATCTGAAAATCATGGACTATGTAGTACCTCCTCTGAGAGAAGGGATCATTTAGTATTACATAGCCAATCCCGTGAAGTAGTTTCGGAAAGAAGTCTAGTGAAAATTGGCGTTCGTTTTTTGGGTTTACAGACTGGAATCACCTACTAGCATGGATGAGGATCCTCTCGAACAACACGTACTCTCAAGTGCCTGATGATAAAAGCTTTTTTGCGGTTCTTCTATCAAATCATAGAGTATGGGGGTAAGTAAAGTGGGTTTGTCGAACCAATACTCGGAATTGCTTGCAAGCAATTTATCTAATACCAAATCTCTAGTTCAAGTTAATCTAAACATCCTGTCACAATGGTAGATCCTAAAAACACCAAACTAGCAAACTAGCACAAAGGACAAAATAACTTAAAGACAAAAATAAAACAGAACTTGAAATAGCAAAACAGAGAGAATGATGTAAAAACAGAGTACAATATGAAGATAAGGGCTTAAGCAATTCTAGAAAGAAGGATCAAGAGGTTTGGGAGGTTGATCGGTGGTACACTGGCCGATCCCACTCAGCATATTTCTTTGAGCGATCTATAGACTGGGAGATATGTTAGATTGGCCCGCTCTCGCGGAGAGGATCTCGATCCGGATTGGCTGATCCATTCTGACTCTTGCCGTGATCACGCCAAGCCGGACGCATAAAACTCGGCTCAAATTGTCTAATGACCGATCTACATGCTAGATCTCTCTTTGGCAGATCAAGCCATCTCTAGTAAAGATCGGGGCCTTCATTTCCTTTAGTGCTAGCCTTCGGTCATGACTCAAATCAGATCTCAACTGATCAGGAAGAGATCAGTATTAAGCTTGGCCTTACTAGAAGAGATCAACGTTATGACCGGTTAGCTAGGCGAGGGAATCAACAGATTCACCTGTGATCTCCCCATCCTCGAGATCCAAAGAGATCTACTCGCTCCTCATTTTGAGAGGGGTGAGGAATGAGGTAGATTTCGATTGCATGATTAAAGTAAAGAAGCTAAAATGCAAGAAGAAAATATGAAGATAACAAGCAAAAATACTAAATCATTCCATTGATAACCATTAAAGAGTACCAACGAAAATGGCAATAAAAGAGAGAGTATTTTTTTGTCTAAACATCAGATAATGATAAGAGGGTCGTTAGAGGGGTATTTTTAGGGTCATTCTCATAACCCTAATGGTCAAACCGACTTATGGTTATCAACCAGGTGGCCAGTAAAGCTTCCCTCGGAGACCTTGCACGAGCTTGGGCACCAAGGAACACTTCATATCTTTGTCCTCGTGGTTCTTTTCTGAGTTGTGGCTCTGAGTATGACCTTTGACGTGAAGAGGGATGAGTCTTTGTTCTGCACCGGTATTTCCTCGTGGCAGATAGATTGAGGTAAGTCTTCGAGGTGGTCTTTGTCATATGTTCTTGGTACTCCTCGCGTACGAGCTTTGAGGTAGCAATCTGAGGACGCACAATCATTCTTGACTTAGACGTTCCACCAGTTACTCCAATTCTCCTTAGCTCCAATTTTGCTCCTTTGATACTCCTTTTACCTAGATGAACTCCAAAACTTCAAATGCAAATGCAAAGAATACAAAACAAGCCTAAACGGACCTAAATGCAAGGAAAGTCTTGATAGATGAATGCAAAGTGACCTAAAATAAGACTCTAAAACCATCAAAAATCACACACATCACCTAACTGTGCAAGCTACCATCTACGCCCTCTGGAGAGAATGCAACCTTCGCATTCACACAGACTGCTCAAGGAACGAGACTAAAGTGTTTAAAACTGTTGATCGTAACATATGTGACACTATACTCTCTAGATTCATACGAAGAAATCGTTCTCCAAAATGTTATCCTTGTGGTTCATTTTTAATTGAATTTTACTGTACTAACATCTTATGGCGAGTCTTCCACTTCTTGAATTTGGAAACTCTATACTGCTAGTTTGGTAACTAAACCGCTCTTTGATATATAAAATTTCACATTTTAAAAAAATCACTTAATTGTAATGAAGTCTAAGACGAGCAGTAGGTTTGCAATTAAAAGTAACTAATAACATTTCACTTATATTCCAACAATGTTTCAATCCCTTAAAAGCACACATGTCTACAAAGATAACAACAAAACAAAATGGTGTACCTTCTGAAAAAATTGACTGATATAGTCTGAAGGGTAGGATGTGAAGGATTCAATGAGTTGGGGCCTTTAATAACATTCGGTCGTGACGGTAGAGACACAACTTTTGAACTTGAAGTCATAAAGGAAGTTGACATTGATGAAATCATATTTATAAATTTTCTAGCAAACAAAAGCTCATTACATCACTCATTTTTATGAGATTTTCAATGGTAGGAACACCACTCATATTATGTTGGAGGATTGTGACTCGCTCTGAAAATGGAACCATCTGAACATAATCTACACCTCATGAAAGGTGCATAAAATGGCATCCCCTGCACAAAATTTCAAATCAATGTTTTCTCAATCTGTTCGAGCTATTACGAGGTAGGCATGAAATAAAATTTGAATCAAAAAATTTCATGGTTGGACGTGATCAGTAGATAGTCGAGATTGTAATGGCTCAAATCCTGACATTGAATTCCCTTCAAGAAGGAGGTATCTCTGTGCATTCAATATGCATGCACCTGGTATAACATATGTTTTGAAAGCATTTTATACTAGTAATTTCTTAGAGTCTGAGAACTGCGTTAAATAATACAACTAAGTAGAAACGTTGTTTTTCATGTATTAACTTCCACTAAACTCGCATTTTGAATATGAATGTAACGGTGAAAACCTGTATGTACCACTGTAATAAAAATAGAACTAAGATAGCTATAATATATATGTCTAACTATGATCCTTGTAGTTTATATGTATCAAAAGTCCTTGTAATACATATTAGCATTAGTTTTTCTATAAAACACGTGTACTCCATTATTTATATAATTGACACATATAAATGAACGAGTGATGATTGTAACGTGGCAAATTGAGTATTAAGGAAAACAAAAGTAGATGGTGATATTGCATAAAGCAATAAAAACATAACAACGAAACTAAAGATGAGTAAAGACAAAAGGAAAATGCAAGTGTACATAGAGTTGTTGAAAGCCTCTACATAAAAGTCAAGAAAAATACAGGATAAACATAAACAACATTGAACATGATAATAACTTACAATGATACACAAATAACCCAACTTTATTCATCATACCTTACATTAAAAATTTGGAATCAAGAAGTAAAACTCACAAAGTTCAAACATTGTATATCGGTAAACATTAAAGCTTCCCAACATACTCTTTGTATACAGCCTTTGAACAACAAACCATGATAGTGGAACTCAATCAACTTGATAGAAAAAGGGTCATAATCTCTACATCAACTATTTTGAGGAACTCAAGAAAGATGCGTAAAGCTTTACCTAGTTAGTTACAACTGTCCAATGTATGACACATCACAACAAGACTTAATAAAATGTGGCAAAATTTTACACATATTTTTCATGAATGAACCTATTTTCCTATTTGAGTTTAAAGAAGAAAAGGATCGAGGATATCAATATGACACTTTTTTAGGTGTATCACCAATCCAACCCAATGCCCATAACCCCACATAAATAGGGAAATATACAGTAATAACATTTTTGAACCAAATTAACGGTAGAGGGTCATCCTAGACATTTCTAGCAACATAACATCTAATTATATTTTGCCAAGAGAAATCATATGAGCTTAAAGACTTTGTTTGAACAATGTACCGAAAACATAGAATTTGAGAGAAAAGGGTTTGAATAAGTACAAATTTTCATTTTGCACGAAAGACACCTCTTTTCACCAATGACATCCACATCATTAAATCAATATCCAACAATAAAGAAGATAACTTAACAAATTCCAAACAACAAGCAGACAAAATAAAAAATCAGAATACAATTAAAAAAAAAGTAGAATAAAGAAGCAAAATGAGGAACAAAACATTACAATTAGGGATGTTATGGTGGGTAAAAAAACTCAGCCCGACCCCAACCCAGTTTAAGCATGTGCATAAAAAGCCCACCCATGTTCGAAAAACCTAAAATAAAGTTCAGTTGATTTTGGGTTACCTAGAAAAAGCCCATCAGATTATAGGTTACTCATGGATACCTGTGGGTACTTAAGTTTAGTTGTTTGTACAAAAATAATCAGTGTTGTTTATAATACTCTATGAGCTTAAAGACTTTGCATGAGTAGTGTACTGAGAACGTAGAAGCTGAGAGAGAAGGGTTGGAATAAGTACGGATTTTCATTTTGAAAGGACACCTCTTTTCACCCATGACACCCACATCATTCAATCAATATACTACAAGAAAGAAGAAAACTTAACAAATTCCAAACAACAACTAGACAAAATAAAAAATTAGGATACAATAAAAAAAGCAGAATAAAGAAGAAAAAGAAGAAACAAAACATTACAGTCAAGGATGTTGCGGTAGGTAAAAAACTTAGTCCGCCCAAGTCTAGTTTAAGCTCGTGCATAAAAGGTCCATGTTCAAAAAATCCAAAAAAATAGATTTTGGGTTATCACGAAAAAGTTCATCAGATTACGGGTTATCCAAGAGTACCCCAAGATACTCAAGATTAGTTGTTTTTACAAAAATAATTAGTATTTTTTATAAAATTGTTAAAGTAAATTTGTTTATTAGTTAATTTTGAAGTTAAAACTATCAACAAGCAATAAAACATTTATTTTGAAATAATGTATCTAGTTTTACAAAATTATATTAATTTTGATATTTATCATTATATTTAAATTTGAACCATAACTTAAATCATAACAAATCATAATAAAACTTTCATATCTCAAATCATTTATTATATTATATATTATATCATAAATTAGCATAATCTTTATTTAAAGGGGTTATTATTCAAAAAGGATATCGAAGGGTTTTGATGCGGTGGATTTTTGTGTATTATGTTGAACTTAGAATTTTTGTACGTGGATTTTGTTGTTGATTTTAATGGATTGAAACACGTTCCTAGTGGATTTTAAAACTCAAACGCAGAAATATATTATCAGTTAACAGATTCAGTCTCTTTCCCTTGTTCTCCGACACTTCGTCTCAGAATCGCAGCAACTAACTTCGCAACTGAGTGATAAGTTCGTAACTCTGTTGCTCTGTTCTCGGTTCTATGTCGGTCTGTGCTAGTTGTTTTGAGTTTATAGCCTTCTCATCCTCCTTGGTTTTGTGTAAGGTTAATTAAAATCTGACCGCCTTGATCGAGTGAGTCAATCGATTTTAATTCTCTACTTCCGGGCTGGTGAGGTTCAGTTATTCTTGTTTTGATCCTTAGCCGTGTAAGATGTTTCTTAGCTTGTTTAGAGTTTATCCAAGTTGATATTGTCGATCTTGATGTTTTTGATTATTGATCCATTTATGGATTAGTGAGGTTAATTTTATGGAGGATTACTAAGGCCTAATGGATGTTTAAGCTTGGCACTAGTATAATTAGTCCACTCGTGTTTGTCTTAGTGAGATTTGCCAAGCTCGAGTAAGGAATTCTATGACGAAGCTATCGCTTTTGTTTCAATAGGCCAGATCGGTTTTGTGTTTGTGAAAGCTCATGGTTAAGAATAAATAGCTCATTAACTTGACAAGGGGAAGTCGGTTATAGGCCATATTGTATTATAAGTGTTGATTTTGTTATATAATGATGTTTTTTTCTTAAAAACGTCTCATTATACTCTAAAGGTCTTCTAAAATCCAAATGTTCATGGTTAGTTGAAACTCACGGTTAGTTGCTTTTTGAATAGAATAGGGTGTTGTGTATTGTTAAGGTGTTCTGTGTTTTTAATGAACTTGTTTCCAGCAAGAAATTCACAACTCTTCACAAGAAAAACCCAAAAAACAAAGAAATAGAGGATCTTGTGATAGCAACAAGGAAAAGAGAAGTAAGATTGTGCATGGTGAGAGTAGAGGGTACAAGCAAATGTAAAAACCATTACCGTATGAAAGCGGAGCGAAGAAGCAAACCAAAAAATAATATAACGAGAGAGAAGAGAAGAAGCATAAGAACGCATTAACACATAAGAGTAAAATGTTCTCTCATAGGAAAAGCCTTGCAGGTATATAGACTTGCCAAACTCCCTAGAAAAAAATAAGCAAATCAGAGATTAACACCGCATACTACTCCAAGAGATTCACTAGCTTCACTAAGATTAACTAATTGAATCAAGAAGCATTGAAATATTGTATTAGATGTTTCATCTAAACTGGCCACCAGTTAGTTAGATATTATACTAACTACCTACAAAAATAAGCAAAATCAGTGATTAACTACATATACTGGGACAAGAGATTCACTACCTTCACTAAGATGGACTAATTGAAGCAAGAAGCACTGAATTATTGTATTAGATGTTTCATATAAACTGGCCACCAGTTAGTTAGATATTATACTAACTACCTGCTAAAATTGGCTAAGAGAATTTGATGTTAGTCCATTAGCATTCAAAGTTAATCACAGCCCAAAGACTCATTAGCTTCAGAAAGATTGAATCAAAATCAAAAATCATTTACATGTCTTCACCGCAAAGCATTGAAGAGCATACATAATAAGTTTTCATATAAACTGGCATATAGTTAGCACTAAACTACCTGCACAAATCCGCTAAGAGAAAATAGTTTATGTCAGTCTAGTTGCCTTTAAAGCTAATCATAGCCAAAAGACTCACTAGCTTTGCCAAGATAGACTAATCAAAATATTATTTTCATGTTTCATATAAATGATAGCAAAGATTTCAGTTTTGAGATATAACCAGAAAATAATTGGAACTGAAACGATGCCAAAACCAATGAACCTTGAATTAGAAGCAGAACATTTACCTCCATAATCTTTGTTTTCAGGATCAGCATAGAAATCATGAAGCACAATCAAAACAACAGGTAAACCTTAAGCAAAGAAACACATTAAGAATACTCTTTTTTATAGTAAGTTAACACATAGCTTACGAGACAAATGTAAGTAAAAGACCTTCAAGCTTAGTCGATGTCTCTTCATCAATCTCACAGCCAAACCCTAAATACCTCTAACATGAAACATTGTGGATTCTCTTATTTGCTTCTTCCTCACTACCAAAACAAAACAAAACACCAAACATACATTAATAATTTCAACAATGTATGTTCCTTCTCTATTTCAGCTAAAGCATTCGAACTAACATGTCAAAGCAAGAACGATGACCATAATCAAAGTCTACTAATGATTCCAAGTCATATACAAGAAAATCAGAAGAGTCAAAAAAGCTAAAGATACCCACAAACATATTGGTTCAAGACTAAAAATCATCAACAAGATATAAATTGCTTTGTTCTACTAAAATCAACTTGCAATAGTGAAGCAAAGACAACACAATAGTTTCAACTCTTACGTGTGGCGGTGGAGTTATAATAAAGACTTCATAAATCTAACCCAATTCATTATTACGGACTCGACTCTGACTCATCTTCTTCTTTGTTATTGAATTGAGTTTTGTTTTTGGGTTCATGTGTATCATCATAACACCGAGAAAACTAAGAATATAATCAATCAATTAAACAATCAATCAATCAGTCACTGAAGAAAGTTATCTCTTCGACGCCTCTGCTACTGCTACTACTTCTACTACGACTCACGAGGATGAATCAGTATAATGAAAGGAGTTTGAACTTTAGGTAGGCCTCTTTATTCGGATATGCAATCGATAAGTTATCACTCATCATTATTCCACAAGTAGATCGATGAGAAGAAAAAATCCTTAATAGAATTGATGATTTTTGGGATAGAAGAAAGTATGTTTTTTTCATTAATTAGATAATAGTCTGGATTTGAGAATCTCTAGTAAAACACATTATTTTTTTGTCATGAAAGAACTCAAGAAAACATTAGAATAAATTACAATAAAATCTATTAGAAATGGTGAATAATAGTTGATTGTAAATACATCAGCCTAAATAGATTATTGAATAACTGTGTATTTTAATGTATTCTGACAAATACATCGTTGAATAACATTGAATTTCACTTTAGAAAAAAAAAACTCAGCAGGTACCCATTACCGTATGGGTAAACCCATATAGGACGTAAGAGTTATGGGTACCCAGCCTCGCCTAGTTTTTTTGGGGTTAAAAACAGGCTTAAAACATGTAATTTTTATGGGTTCCTGGTCTCTATTGGGTTTAAAACCTATTTTAACATCCCTAATTATAGTCAAATAAAGAAAGAAAAAAAAAATAAAAGAAGCAAACATGTGGTTGTTGTAATCGGATTTTGAGGAGTGAATAACACAACAAAGAAAGACGAAGGCACATCACTTCCAAGATCATATGTCCTACTCAAAAGCCAAAGAATAGTAAAGACAGGTAGAAACTAAATAAGAAGAAACATATAAAGTAACGAAAGGCAAGAAAATCACCGGTCATTATTATTTTCGAATTGTTTGATAAATTTAGCCACTGTTAGCATATGAACCACATGGAAAGGAATAAATTCATCAAAACCTCTATAAACACCTTTATATCACATTCAGGAAGTAGAAATTTTGTTACGAGGAAAAAGAGATTCACATGTGGATCTCTTTCTGAAATCTTTGCATACATCTTCGAACCTTTATCTTTAGCAACCACAATAGAAGTTTCACCTTTCTTAACAATAATTAACTCATAACTTTAGACAAGAATGCACCACACAAACAAAAATTAATGTCATAAGATGAGATAGAATATGAAGGCTGCAAAGCTCATCATGAACAACACCAAACTATGACAAATGATGAGCAAATCAGTGAACAACTTCAACTAAAGAAAAAAAACAGAACAATCAATCAAAATCAGAAGAATAACAACCTTATCCTTAAGAATTGGAGACTGAAATCATATTTGTCTTCCTTTTTCTTGCTATTGCAGTTAAATGAAATCATATCAGGTTTGGTGAAAACGTGTTCACTGGAACGGATGAAGCTGAAAAACTTACTAATATTGATGAATAATTGCATGGAAGAAATTTTAAGTGATGCTTCGATTTCCCAACACCATAGTGAAAATTTAGAGAGTTGCGTCGTATATAAAATTGTAGTAGGTGGTGAAGGAGATGTGAAAAAGTCAAAGGAAATAAAACGGTTCAACTTTAAGGTTATATTCTTTAAGCCGGTGAACTCAATGTCTGTTGAAATGTTAACCCCATAAAACAAAATTAAGTGTTAATAACATGACTATTTGGGAGATAATTTTAGGATCAAAGAGTAAAATAGATGACATAACTTTATCAAAGCATAGATTTAAAATGCTGATGTGGATACCTGGAAAAGTCCCAAAAGTCTCTTTGTATTAGTATAAAAATACCCGTGCAATCTATGGGATCACGTTTGTAAAAAAATTGAACTCTATAATCTAATGTGATATTTTGCATAAGTCATCCAATAGTTTTATCAACTAATGCCAAAGAGATGAGAAAGAAGAACACATAAAAATATCCATATCCTGTAAACCATAAAACTACATGACCTGATCATTTAGCAATTGATGGCACATACTCAAAAGAATTCCACATCTTTGTGGTTATACAGAATTACACAATATTTGCTATTAAAGCAAATGCTACAGTAAGATCTACTGTTAAGTATAAATTTGATTAGTAACCGAAAACATGAACTTCACAATCGCCATATTATAAAACAAAACATGAACCAACGTCTAGATATACATATGTCTACAAAAAAACTCCCATCTAAAAAACTGTTTTGTTTTTTTCCCTTTTGCCAACATTTTGTATATTATTACGTGTTTGTTTATAGATTATAACAACTATGTATCTCAGAATATTAAGAAAATTGAGATTCAACATCTATTTCTTGTGGGAATAGATTATCTTTATCCGGTTGGAGATACTAGACTGCCTCCTCCAGGTCTTCTCATGGCTCTTGATTGGGCAAGTGTAGCGTCATAATCTTAATTTCAAACATATTTTCTATTATAGCATATATGAAGGCAAAAAAAAGATGACTTGGTTTTGAAACTTACTTGTTTCTCAAAGAAACAATCTTGTTAGTCAATTATCTTGCCTGCAATTCCATAGCGGATAGCTTATGCTTGAAGATATTTAGGTCACTTGATATCCTCAGTGATCTGCTCTTTGGTTTTCCATATTTCTTTATCTAGCAGCTCGATGTAGTTGTATTTATTTGCATAAAATTAGAGATTATGCAATACATTATAGGAAACAAAACGTGTGTGAAAATATATAAAAGAGAAACAATATTGTTAGTCAATTATCTTATCTGCAGTTCCGTAGCGGATAACTTATGCTTGAAGATATTTAGGTCACTTGATATCCTCATTGATCTGCTCTTTGGTTTTCCATATTTCTTTATCTAACAGCTCGATGTAGTTGTATGTATTTGCATAAAATTCCTTGTCCTTCCAGAGATTATCCAATACATTATAGGAAACAAAACGTGTGTGAAAATATATAAGAGAGTAGAAGAGCATAAGTGCCACCTTTATCGACTTGTTTACGGGAGTCCATTCGGTCTGTTTACTTTTGGCAACTATAATTTTGCTGCACCATTGACCATCAAAACTTAGAAGCTAACACAAGTGGGCAAGAGAAAAAATATTTTATAGATCAGAAATATACTTGACGAATGTGATTGTGTGGCATTATAAACCTTTTTTATAGAGAAATAAGCATTACAGCCTGACCGAAAGCCATGCCAATATTAGGCATTTGTCTTGGTTTAATATAAGTAATTTAGTTATGTATTTGGTTAAGTTATTATCTTCTAGGTTAAGTCTTAAAAAACACAATATATTGTAATTTAAACCTAATGGAATGACAAGCAATTTTAGAGTAACTTTTCTTTACATGGTATCAGAGCCTCCCTTTGGCATGTGCTAATTCGTTGCTCCTAAAACTAAAACATAAATCGAAATCCCTAATCTAAACCTAATCTCGGTTTCGATCCTAAACCTTAAATTTCTCCTTCTCAATTTTGAATTCCAAATAAGATGTTTCTTGTCGTTGAGAACAAGGAATCGGCGTCGATTTCACCATATTTGATTCAAATTAGAGAGCACAGCGGTCATGTTCTCAACTCGATCATGCTTAATGGAGTTAACTACGAACAGTGGTTGAAGCTTATGGTTAATGCTCTTCCAACTAAACAAAAATTGGACTTCATAAATGGAATCCTAAAGAGACCTGCAGAGGGAACCGATGATGCAGAGAGATGAGATATGGTTAATTCTCTTATCATTGGTTAGATTCTCGCAAGCATTGAAGAAAAACTTTGGTCTTCAATCTCCCTTGTCGATGATGCTTCAGAGATGTGGGAGAGCATTCACATGTGTTTCTCTATTGGTGATAATACTCGAGAATATCAACTCCATGATGAGATCCGCAAGTGCATACATGAAGGACTTACTGTGGAACAATATTACGGTAATCTAAAAGGTTTATGGGATGATTTGGCTAATTTTGACAAAGGTATTTCTTGTTGTTGCAAGAAATCTAGTTGTGAGTCAATGTACTTACAATAAAAAGGCAAGGGAGTCTTTGTTTTCATCATCTTTTGATGGGACTCGATGGTCAGAAGTTTAGGATAACACGTTTAAATCTTATTGCTTGGGTTTCAGACATTAAAATTGGACCAGTCTACTCTCAAATTGTTCAGGAAGAGCGTCATCGTGACGTGGCAAATAAGGAAGAAACTGACAAAAAAGGAAGAAACAACTGTGTTTCAAGATCGTGGGATATCCAAAATGGTGGAATGATTAGAGTAGTGGTAATGGGTCTTCACGTGGTCGTGGTCATGGCCGTGGTAGGGGTAATCCCACAGCAAACCAAGTCTCTGCGACAACACCTTCTGCTCAACTGGCTGGGATCCTTTCTTTGACAGATGATCAATGGAGTTCTCTCACTAGTTTTCTCGATAGCAAAAAGTCTTCATCAGGGGAAAAGTTGTCTGGTAAGACTGAAAAACTTCTACTTTTTTGTACACATAGCAGATATGATTTTATTATCGACTCGGGAGCGATTCATCATATGACAGGGGATATTTCATTGCTTGATAATCTTCAAGACATAGCTGCTTGTCCGATCAAGTTGTCTAATGATGTTTTGACTTGGTCAACGAAAAAGGCACTTTATCTCTTGGAGGAAAATGGTTCTCAATGATGTGTTTTATGCACCAGCTTTGACTACTACACTTATTTCAGTTGCATAGTTGGTTCATGCTATTGAGAGTGCAGGGATTTTTACAAATGAGTTTTGTTTGATTCAGGACTAAGCTTTGAAGACTTTGATTGGAACAGGTGAGCCATGAGATGGAGTGTATCATTTTTGGGTTTGGTACTACCTCAGGCGTGTTCCAGCTCAAAGATTGATGCTCGATATTTATGGCATAAAAGGATGGGACTTCCTTAGTCTTCAGTTCTTAGTTTGTTGTCTGATTTTGGTTCATTTTCTCGCGCTAGTAGCAAGCTTGATGATTGTTGTGATATAAGCTTGCTAGCAAAAATATCTTGTTTTTTTCCGAAAAGTTCTAATAAAGCTAATGATTTATTTAGTCTGCTGCATTGTGATGTCTGAGGTCCATATCGATCTAAAACAACTTGTGGATCTACATACTTTCGAACTATAGTAGACGATTTTTCTCGAGCAGTATGGACACATCTACTTCGAGAAAAATCAGTTGTACCAAGTGTTATCAAATGTTTCATATCATGGGTTGATCGACAGTTTGGAAAGAAAGTCAAAATGGTTTGTATAGACAATGGGACAGAATTCTTTCCATTGCGTTTGTTTTTTTTCTGAAACAGGGATTTTCTCATCACACTTCGTGTACTTATACGCCTCAACAAAATGGACGGGTTGAGCGCAAATAGAGACATATACTTAATTGTGCCTTGCTATTATAGGCTAATCTACAGATACAGTTTTAGAAGATAGTATACAAGCCGCTGCCTATCTTATTAATAGAACGCCAACATCGCTGCTAGAAGGTAAAAATCCATATGAGCTTGTGTTTTCTTGTCCGCCTAACTATGATGATATTCGGGTTTTCGGGTGTCTTTGTTATGCTTCACAAGCTCCTAAGCCCTGTGACAAGTTTGCTCCTCCCAGTTCTCGTTATCTCTTCCTTGATTACCCTAATGGCACGAAGGGTTGGCTTGTGTATGATCTGAAAACCAAAAAATATTTCATCTCTCGGGATGTGCAATTTTTCGAGAATGTGTATCCTTTTGCAGCTCATGTACCATCTCATGACTCCTCTTTCTTTGATGATGAGGCCTCGAATCCTTCACCACATGTGGATGTGGTTGGTATTGGTTCCACTCCGGTATATCTTATTGACAATGTCCCACCGACCGAACCCGTAACTTCTGTTCACCTTGCACCTTTTGATCGTGTTGAATCCCCCTATAGTTACTGATACAGACAAGAATCATGTTGTTGTTGATGATGCTCCTGTTGACTCTGAACCGGTGTACGAAAATGTGCCTGAAGCCAATGAAACTATGGAACCTGAGGAATTTGGTCACGGTCATCATGTTCGCAGTCCTTCGGTCTTGCTTTATTTGGATACTTATGTTACTTACACCATTGTTGCACATGACAAACCCGATTCTATGCTCTCAAGTGAGTGTCTATCCTCTTGCAAATTACATCTCACTTGATCGCTTGTCTTTTTCCCAACAGTTGTTTGTCGCTGTAGTTGATGCTCATGGTAAGCCTAGCTCTTTCAAAAAGCTATGCAGCATGCATATTGGCACCTTGCTTCTAAGGAAAAGATCAATGTTTTGGAACTTAACGATACATGGGATATTGTTGACTTGCCTGAAGAAAAGTGTGCTATTGGAAATAAATGGGTATTCAAAATGAAGCTGAAATCGGAATGACACAAAGCATGCTTGGTTATTTTGGGTAATAGACAAGAAGAAGGGACATATTATGATGAGACATTTTCTCTGGTTGGGAAGATGAATACAATTCGTGCTTTTCTCAAAGTTACAGCTGCATAGGATTGGAAACTTTATCAGATGGATGTTCATAATGCGTTTTTATATGAATATCTTCATGAGGATGTATACATGAAACTGCCTCCGGGTTACTCTGCGAGTGACTCCACGAAGGTTTGCCACCTAAACAAATCGCTTTATGGTCTAAAACAAGCTCCTCATTGGTTGTTTGCCAAACTCTCTCAGTATCTTATCAAGTTTGGTTTTCTTCAAAACAAGAAGGATTACTCATTGTTTTCTTATCATCGTGGAGATTCTTGCTTATACGTCTTGGTTTATGTTGATAACTTGGTGTGGTAATGATTCTAACCTAATCTCTAGATTCAAGGCTTATATGAGTTGTTGTTTTTGTATGAAAGATCTTAGTGTTTTGAAGTATTTCTTGGGTTTGGAGATTGCTAGAAGTGCTAATGGCATATATGTGTGTCAACGCAAGTATGCTTTATGCATCATCATATATGTGGTTTGACTAGTTCACGTCCATATGATACACCGATTCAATAGAACGCGTGAAGACGGTGAATTCTATGACGATCCTTCTCGCTATTGTTGTTTAGTGGGTCGCCTTGTCTATCTCTCTATTACTCAACCAGACCTGAGTTATACGGTCCATCTTCTTGCTCAATTCCTTGCAAAACCAAGACAAAAGCATGAACTGCTGCCACAAGAGTTGTACGTTTTCTTAAGGATACTCTAGGTCAAGGTATTTTCTTTGATTCTCGACCAGATCTTTATGTCCCTGCTTATTGTGATGCAGATTGGTGTGATTGCCTTCTCACGAGACGATCATTGATGGGTTATCTGATTCTTCTAGGTGGTTCACCTATATCATGGAAAACAAAGAAGCAACCAACTGTTTCCTGCTCCTCTGCTGAAGTAGAATACCAAACCATGTCATACACTTATTCAAAAATACAATAGCTACTTGAATTTCTACCTACGTTTGGTGTCCCTTATACTGAAACAGTCACTTTTCTTAACATATATACGTGTAACACTAATTACGGCTGGTCCATGGATTATTGGCAATTGGGAAGTTTATCAAGTTAGGTGCATATCATAAAAATTGGCAGATAGTTTAGTGAGATTACTTACAGAAATTGTGTCAGTTATGGCATAGGCCTCTGCTTCCGACGCAACTGGGTGTCTTCATCTTTCCTTTCGCATAACATCTATGAAAGCAGCAGTAGGCAAACTAGAGACTGATAAAAGCCACCTTTCTTAGCATGTTACTCAAGCGTTTAGCTTTTGGGGAAGTTCGTGATGTAAATTTACGGAATCCTTTTAATCCCAGTTTGACTTATAAAATTCATGTATAGTAGGATCTAAAGTTTGAAAGCATTTGGGTTATGGATCATAGTTTTGTTGATCCAATTATTAATAAAAATAGATTTTTATATTCTTGTTTTTATTTTATTTGATGTGATTTTTTATAACTTAACTACAGTTTGTATTACAAATTATTGGTTATTCGATATATAGAAGAGTTCCATTTTTCAACTTGAATAGTTTTTTACAAAGGATAAACTAAAATATGGAAAGGAAAAACAATTTTATGTGTAATTATTATATTATATGTATATAAGTAGACCTGTTGTGACAAAAAAAACAAGTTTTTTTCTCTCCCGCTCACACATCATCGTATAATATACTAGATAATTTCTTGTGCGATGCATGAGTATTTTTGAATTGTAGTTTTTGCTTTTATTGTATCCCTTGTTTTTTGGATCATAGAGGAGACACTCTTGCCTGATGTTCAAGATAAGCATCTAATAATCATTAAATTGTAAAATTCTTACATGTGATTATGAGTGTTTCATTTATTAATATACAATGGTTGGGAAAACAATAACGTTTAAAAAATATATATAAAACTTATGAGATAAACTAAAATTTACATATGTATATAATAATTTTATGTGTAATTATTATATATATTATATGTATATAAGTAGAGCAATTTTTTTTCTCTCCCACTCACACATCATTGTATATTATACTAGAAAAGGACATGTGCAATGCATGAGTATTTTTGAACTGTAGTTCTGGCTTTCATTGTATCCCCGTTTTTTGGATCATAGAGAAGATACTCTTGTCTAATGTGCAAGATAAGCATCTCGTGATCATCAATTTGTAAAACTCTTACATATGATTATGGGTGTTTTAATTATTAATATAAAATGATTGAAAAAATAACGTTTTAAAATATATATATATATATATATAAATTATGAGTTAAATTAAAGTTTACGTATGTATATAATAATTTAATGTGTAATTATGAGATAAACAATTTTATGTGTAATTATTATATATATATATATATATATTATATGTATATAAGTAGAGCTGTTATGACAAAAAAAAAATTCTCTCCCGCTCACACATCATCGTATATTATACTAGATAAGGACTTGTACGATGCATGAGTATTTTTGAACTGTAGTTTTGGCTTTCTTTGTATCCCTATTTTTTGGATCATAGAGCAGACACTCTTGCCTGATGTGCAAGATAAGTATCTCGTAATCATCAATTTGTAAAACTCTTACATGTGATTATGGGTGTTTCAATTATTAATATAAAATGGTTGACAAAAAAATAACGTTTTAAAAAATAATATATAAAAATTTTGATATAGTAAAATTTACATATCTCAAACTATAATCTATTTGCGGTTTTATAAGCAATACATTTTTTGTTTATGTTTTTATAAAAATCTAATTTTGTTTTATTTTATACTCAGTATGAAATATATATATATATATATATATANTATATATATATATATATATATATATATGTGTGTGTGTGTGATTGTTTTTATTTTACAATCATAAATAAAAATAATTATTTACAATCTTTTTAATTTTAGTATTGTGAAGAGAAATAAATATTTTGTTGTAAATATAAACATTTAAGAAAATATATATATTAAAAAATATATAAAAATATTACATAATTAAGGATTGTAAGATTTCATACGTGGAATAATCTTATTAAAGACTATTTTTGAGATCCAACTTTATATGATAAGATCAGATTAGGATTTGATTTTATCTTTTTGAATAAAATATATATACAAAATAATTTTTTATTGTTAGATTTGATATGTGTAACAATCTTGTTGATTAATTAAATTTTGAAACACAATTTTATAATAAAAGGAATGTTTGATCGTCAGATTGGAAATGTGGAAAAATCTCGTTGATTTGTAACTTTTGAAACCTAATGATTTTATCTTATTTTAATAAAATATAAATACAAAATAATTTTTTACTGTTGTATTTGACATGTAGAAGAATTCTATTGATTAGTAACATTTAAAACCAAACTTTGTATAATAAGATTAGGATTTTGTTGGAGGTGGATCCGAGATCATACTTCGGTCCACAGAAAATAATGAGTCAAATGCTAAGTAATAAACTCGTTGAAAGCATCGAAGCCTCAACTCGGTAAAGTCTCTTCTCGGAAAGTGTCTCAAATTTGATGGGATGACGGACGACACATCAGGAAAGCAAAGAAATGGAAATTTTCCTATTCCGACATGGAAAATTTCCGAAAATCTAGCATGAATCTTCTAGATACAATCTTATCAAGAGATCTGTAAATCTTCCTTAACTATATCTACTCTATAACCGCCTCTATGATCTATAAGTAGAGGAGCAAATCCTTTGAAAGGAGGATCAGATTTTTGACACACTGGAAGCTAATAGAAGAACTCACTACTCGACAATCATCTTTACTTGTTAGGGTTTAACTTCTTTTGCTTCAAATCCATCTCACAAGTGTCCTTGCCCAATCTTCTCCCCTTTTAATCAGGAACCTCGGATTCTAGAACCTTTGTGCTATACTTGGTTCCAACATTTGGCAATGACTGTGGGGAAGACTTCGAAGGACATATTCACAAAAGCGAAGGAAAGTTCTCTGCGGGAAAATGTAGTCGAAGGCGAAATCACCATCAACTTACCAGAATGGAGGGCGTCTCACCCTTTAGACCACATTGATGTAGCTAATGGGTCATCTTTGAATTCAACTTCAATGCAAAAGGAGAATCGTGAAGAAACTCGCGATGATACTAATCTTCCTGGACCACCTCCGTTATCACCATCGATTGAAACTTTAGTGCGCAATCTGATTGCACAATATGAAGCTTCCGATCGAAGAAACAAGGAAACGTTCGATAGAATCGAATCTCGGATGAACGAGTGTAGTCTTCCGACTACGCAGATTAATAGGCCACATGGAGAAGTATTGGCTAGCGTACAAAGGAACCTATTCTGAAGAGCACTAAGTCCGCAACCAGCAAGCGTCTCAGTACCAGAACACTCTATGATGCAAAGCATGCATGGACAGCATGTCCTGACCCCTTTGGACAAAGCAACCGTACTGAGGATAATGGATGACATGAGATCAAAATTCCATCAAGCTACCAACTTGGCACCTGAGATAGGATGAATCCTAGCTCAAGCTCAAAATTTGCCATTCGCACCAAGAATGAGAAAAGTCTCGATGAACAAAGGGTTACAACTTCGATGCCCTTCATACTATGGAAATTCGGATCCAGTAGAGTTTATGAGTGCCTTCAACGTCATGATGAAGGGACCAACTATAGCTTGGATCACAAAGACGCAGCTTACTGTCAGTACTTCGCTGAGAACTTGACAGGCGACGCTTTGGTATGGTTCACCAAGTTGCCAGCTGGGTCGATCGAGAGCTTCAACCAACTTGCTGAGTTGTTCATGAAAGAGTATGCCCTATTTGTTAACGAGGATACTTCAACAGCAGAGTTGAGATCCTTAAGGCAGAGTTTTGACGAGCCCCTGAAGTCGTACTTAGGGTGTTTCAAGAAAATCCAAACAAAAGGTAAAGTCAGCGACGACATGGCCATTGAAGCTCTCCAAACTGGGATGGTAACAGATGAAGCTCTCAAACAAGACCTTTTCATAAATCGACCTAATACGATCTCTCTCTGATGTTGCAGAGCAGCAAGACATGCGGATTACATGGAGGAAAAGAAAATCCTCACTCAAAACCAAGAAACTCAACGTAACTCAGGAACAAATGAGCCAAAAAAGGGTACTATGAGCCGAGACAACATATAGAGAAAAAACAACCTCGGCAAGAGCCTTTCAAGTCGAGAGAGTGGCAACCTTCGTGGAAACCCATTCAACAATACCTACAATCGAAGCGAGTACTACACGTTTCATAAGAAAGCAAGTCATTCTACTTCAAAGTGGAAGCAGCTGCTAGAATTTCTCGCCGAAAAATTCAGCATGGGAGAATTGACGGATTTTGAGGAAGAAACTCAGAAGTTTAAGACATAAAAATAGAAAGAAGTTGAGTTACTCAAAGCAGCTTTCAAGGCAACAAGTACGAATAGCGACGCTCTAGAAACAGCCAACCGACAGAAACCAGTAGGGGACTCCACCAAGTGTGGTGACCCGCGAGTTGTTGTTGGTGTAATTATGGGTGGATTACAGTTTAATAATGATACTATCCGTTCAATCAAGAAGTACGAATAAAAACTTGTTGCTTCAATTAACATAGAACCAGTAGGGGAAAGTATACGAATTATAGACTCAAAAATAACGTTCACAACTGAGGATGTTAAAGGATTTAGTTTCTGCACAATGATCAAATAGTCGTTAAACTTTGAGTTGCCGACTGTGATGTCTCATGAACTTGAAGTTCTGTAGATTGGATCTTCAAGGAGACATTAGATAAGATGGCGTTGTCGGATGCTCAACTCAAACCCGTGGACAGAACTTTATCCGCATTCAATGGAAGCACAATCAACACAACCATAATAGTGAAACTAGCAGTCCGAGTTGCAGGAATCACGTGATGGATCAAGTTACTCGTTGTAGATAAACCAATCCTGGGAACGCCCTGGATACACGCGATGAAAGCTGTTCCATCCAACTATCATCAATGTGTTAAAATTCCAACATGTGAAGGTGTTTATACACTTAGAGGAGATCAAAAGATGTCTAGAACTTGCTTCATCACCGAGTTAAAGTTACAAAATAAGTCATGCATGATCACAGCGTCAGTAGGAAGCAAAGCGTTATCAGAACTTCCTACTCCAGAAAACCAGATCAACCAACTATAGAACTCGTCAACATCGACTTGACAGACTCGTCAGAGTGCATGAGCATCGGGGTCGATCTGAGCAAACCAATCAAAGACAAGTTGATTCAACTCCTGGAGAAGAACGTGATAACGTTCGCATGGACAGTAAGTGACATGCCCAGAATCAACCCGGTGGTTGCAAGTCACAGGTTGAATATCGATCCGACATATAAGCCAATCAAGCAAAAATGAACGAAGCTAGGGCCAGAAAGAACAAAGGCTGTTAATGACGAGGTTAAAAAGCTAATTGAAATCAGATCAATTGCTGAAATTCAATATCCAGAATGGCTAGCTAATCCGGTAGTCATCCCAAAGAAAAATGGAAAATGGCGAGTGTGCGACTTTACCAACTTGAACAAGGCGTCTCTCAAAGATAGTTTCCCACTACCAAACATCGACTGAATTATCAAGGAAACCACAGGCAACAAACTCCTTTCGTTTATGGACCCTTTCTCAGGATACAACCAGATTCGAATGCACCATGATGATATGGAGAAACCTTTGTTCATCACGGAACGAGGAACTTATTGCTACAAAGTCATGCCATTCAGATTGGAGAATGCAGGAGCAACGTATCAGCAGTTGGTGAATAAGATGTTTGCCGATTAGCTCGGACAAACGACGGAAGTATACATAGATGAGATGTTGGTCAAATTGTTAAAGACGGAAGATCATGTTGATCATTTAGCTCGTTGCTTGCAAACATTGAACGAGTACCAAATGAAGCTCAACCCGGGGAAATGCACTTTTGGGGTGACCTCAGGAGAATTCCTTGGATACATAGTCACTCAGACGGGTATCGAACCTAACCCAAAACAGGTCACGAAAATCTAGGAGCTACCTTCTTTGAAGAATAAATGTGGAGTACAGAGGCTGGCAGGTCGTATGGCAGCCTTAAACCATTTCACATCCTGCTCAACGGATAAATGCCTCCCATTCAACAATTTGCTGCACGGAAATAAAAATTTTAAGTGGGAGAGACTTGCAAGAAGGCTTTTTCCAAATTGAAGGAATATCTTTCGACACGAGTGATTCTTGTGAAGCCAGAAAATAAAGAACCCTTGTACTTGTACATTGTAGTTTCTGCGTCGGTAGTAAGCGGTGTGCTAGTTCAAGACGATAGAGGAACCCATCACCTAATCTTCTATATCAGCAAATCCTTGGATAGAGCCGAATCTAGATACCAACTACGGAGAAACTCGCGTTAGCAGTAGTCACCTCAGCAAGGAAATTATCACTCTACTTTCAATTTCATACCATTATAGTATTGACGAACCATCCTTTACAAACAATACTACATAGTCCGAACCAATTCGGGCGATTGACCAAGTGAGCGATTGAGCTGAGCGAATACGATATCGAATTCAAAGGGCGAACAAGTGCGAAGTCTCAGGTCTTGGCCGACTTCCTCATTGAACTATCCCCTGACTTAGAGCCTTTAGAGTCGTACAAAATTTACCAAACATGGATACGTAGATGGATCTTCGTCTCAACACAGAACAGAAGTTTCTATCCGACTAGAAAGCCGGACAGAATAAGTTTTGGAGCAGTCATTCCGACTTGCTTTCCCAGCATCTAACAACGAAGCAAAATACAAATCATTGATTGCATGAATAAAGTTGGCCAAGGAGGTTGGAGCAACCGACATCGATTGCTATTGCGACTCCGAGCTGGTTGTTAACCAGGCTAACAGGGGCTACGACACGAAGAATGATCTTATGGACGCTTGTCTTAAAGTTGTTAGGGAGCTGCTTAAGGATTTGAAATATAGAATCAATAAAATCTCTAGATCCGAGAAAAATTCTACCAATGCACTAGCAGCTCTTTCATCCACGATGGACCCCATTTAACGATGAATAATACTAGTAGAGAGTATAGACCGTCTGAATATAAGCTTACCAAAAGGAGACCTTGAATTCGTCTCGGCTATAGATGATATTCATTATGACTCCAACTCCGAGATGACAGACGCTAAGCAGATAAGCAAACAAAAGGTTGATTGGCGAGATGAGATCCTCGCGTACATTCTTGATGGTGAAACGCTAGAGGATACATGGGTAGCCCACTGCCTTAAAGTCAAGTACACTTTCTATGCCCAAGTCGACAAAAAATTGTATTGAAGGAGTACAAATGGAGTACTACTTAATTGCGATAATGGTGATGAGATTGACGAGATCATCAAAAGGACACATAACAGAGCTGGTGGAAACCACAATAGTGGAAGAACGCTTGTTCAGAAAACTAGGACACTTGGTTACTACTGTCCGACTATGGAAAATGATCGTGCCCAATACACACCTAAGTGTGACAAGTGCCAACGACACGAGCATATCATCCACACCCCCACCAAAGCGCTAACCTCAGCAATTATACCTTATCCATTCATGTGATGGGCAATAGATATAGTCGGGCCACTACCATCTTCTCGTCAAAAAAGCTTCATGCTTGTTATGATAGATTACTTCACGAAGTGGGTTGAAACAATGGCTTATTCTCAGATCAAGGATAGAGACGTGGTCAAGTTTGTATGGAAGAACATCATCTGCCGACATGGGTTATATTACGAAATTGTGACAGACAACAACTCTCAATTCATCTCAGCAAAGTTCTCCAACTTTTGCACCAAATAGAATATCCGAGTAAGTAAGTCGACTCCTCAAAACCCACAAGGAAACGGACAGGCAGATGCGATGAATAAGAAAAGACTTTCAGAAAAGAAGGGAAGTTGGGCATCCGAGTTGGACGGCGTGTTATGGTCACATTGGACTACGCCTAGATGCTCAACTGAACAAACTCCATTTTCCCTTTCTCACGGGATGGAAGCAATGGCCTCGGCCGAGATAGCCGTACCAACTTTGCGTTGAAAATGTCTTCCCAAAGATGAAAGTTTCAACAATGATGCTATGAAAAATAGTATTAACGTCTTGGAGGAGGGACGCGATAAAGAACTTCTCCGAGTACAAAATTACCAACAACAAGTCGCATAGTACTACAATAAGAAAAAACGTGGAAGACATTTTGCAGTAGGAGATCTTGTACTTGGAAAAGTGTTTGAGAACACAGCTGAGCTAAACATAAGAAAACTTGGCGCCCATTGGAAAGGGTCGTATATCATTTACGAGATCGTGAAACCGAGAGTTTACAAGATCGCTACTATGGATGAAGTAATGATTTCTCGAAGCTGGAATTCCATCAATCTGAAGCGATACTACTATTGAAGACTCACTAACTCGGCAAATCAGATGTGTTACTTGAGGCATCCTTAATTATTTAAGTATGTGCTAAGAACTACGTCCTGGCTTGATCCCTTTGGGGTAGGTTTCAGGTCCAGCTAAACCTAATAAAAATTTTACAAATCTCTTCTCGGGTTCAAAAAAGAAAGGGTTGCACCCTAAACTCCTAAAAAGATGAGATCAAATTCTCGCAAAAAAAGTAAGTTATCTTGCCTTTTATCCGAGTCTTAAAACCTTGCCAAGTCTAAAAACGTTTATAAGAACCTATTTATTATCTTCATCCGAGTTTTAAAACCTCACCGAGTCTAATCTTGAAAAATTTCTACAAGAACCTAGTTATTATCTTTACGCCGAGTCCTAAAAACCTCGCTGAGTATAATCTCAAAAAAATTCTACAAGAACCTAGTTATTATCTTTAAGCCGAGTCCTAAAAACCTCGCCTAGTATAGCCTCAAAAAACTTTAGCGAGAATCTAATTCTCACTCCTAAGTCATATCTAAAAACAATTATCAGCTGTTCTGAGACAAAATTCTCGTAGCATTAACGAAATTGAGTTTTCACAACTATACCATGATCTTTGGCAAAAGAAAAATATATCTTCATTTAAGCCGTCTAGATCTCGCCAAGTCCCTAAAGTCTCGCTCTTATTCAAAGCTGAGTCAAAATCTCGTTGAATCCCTAAAGTCTCGCTCTTATTCAAGCCGAGTTAAAATCTCGCCGAGATCCTTAAGTCTTGCTCTTATTCAAGCTGAGTCAAAACCTCGCCGAGTCCCTAAAGTCTCGCTCCTACTAAGAGCCAGATCCAAACCCTATCGAGTCTTAAAATCTCGCACAAAGCTTTAAACCTCGCATCACCATAACTCGAGTCAACTAAATTTTGTCAAAGCTAAAGATCCCAAATCAAAGTTAACTAAGTCGTTAACAAGTTCTAAAACCCCACTAAGTGAAACTTCGAAATTTTGAAAGAAAAAATAATTAAGCAAAACAGTGAAAATTAGACATTTAAAACATAACGCAATGCTTTACAAACCCTCCCATAGGAAGGAAAATTACATCATTGTACAAAACAAAAAAAAGTAAAGAAGAAAATTAAACTAAAGCGCTAGTCTCGGCCTGCTCTATGATGGCTTTTTCCTTCTCAACCAAGTCATCTTTTTGGGTAATCCTTAAAAAATAATATCTTTGTTTAATCCATGCCAGTCAAAATTCCGAATTGGAACATGGACAATTTCAAAATCCCTTATACTAACCACCGGGTAATCCCTAGTTTTAGGATTGGCCACTTTATTCGGATCTGCTCTGAAA
The DNA here is from genome assembly GCA_900406435.1 of Lepidium aucheri. NCBI lineage: Eukaryota > Viridiplantae > Streptophyta > Magnoliopsida > Brassicales > Brassicaceae > Lepidium > Lepidium aucheri. The sequence goes on along the minus strand of OVBA01000957.1, from coordinate 1,424 downwards.
GCCAACACTCATTCCAAGCCAGAGCCGCCTCTTCCAGGAGGGAGGACTCGCAAAATTTGAGAGACGGCACAACCAAGTCGTCGGATGTAAATCCTTGAAAACCTCTTTTGCGACCACCACCTTAGTCTTTGCAAGACCAGAAGCCCCAAATTAGGTGATCACAGGGTCCACTAAAACCTTCTCGTTGAACAAGCGCTGCAAAAGAGTGTCGTAGCCGCACATTTGAGCGTATGCTAGGCGAGTAGATAAGCTAGAATCGAGGAAGTTGAAGCGATCCAAAATCCTTTTAAGGCGATCGGCCAAAGACGCTGAAATAGAACTTGTTAGTACTTCAAATAACAAAAGGGTGAAATTATATAACCTCACCTTTGAAGATGCTAGAACCATCCTAGAGAGAGGTGATCACGACTTTTTGTTTCTCGGCCGCCCAAAAAGCAGCATCTCGGAGGTCAGCAGTAGACCTAGAGTCATCCTTAAGAGAAGAGGTCTCCTTTACGTCTCATACTTGACAGATCTTGAACGCTCCACCTTGAACTCAGGCGTAACTCGGATTAAGTCGGTCTAAACTGCCATCAAAGAAGATTTGGTTTCTGTCACCTCTCGACAAAATTCCTCTAGCTTGTTAAGCCCTTCTTCAGCAGTCATATCTTTCTCCTTTCCAAGAAGAATCGAGTTCATCTGGGCAATCCACTAAAAAGAAGGAAGAAAAAGAAGCAAGTTAATTCAAAAAAATCGAAAGTAGAACAAATTAGATAAGTTGAAACAGAGAATAGAAAATTCACCGAGAACATAGACTTTGCTGTCTCGATATACTCCTTCTTGTTGAGCATCTCGAGAACATGAGGAAAGTATTTAATAGTATTCCTAAGATCATCCACATTAGTGAACCCCCTTTTGGGGTTCGTAGGAATATTTTATTAATATTCTGGTGGGGTCATAAACAGTAAAGAACCCATATGTATTTTGCTCTTGCATTAGTAAACCCGAAAATGGGGTTCTTAGAAATAAATTTATTTATTTTTGATTTTTGAAAGAAATTATTATTCATTACAATGAGAATTTATAAACACACAAAGATAATTATTCTTCATGACCGAACTTTTGTCAAATATTCTCAACTAAATCAGCTTTAAATTGATCATGTATCCGTTGCTCACGAATTTGATTGTGAATGCTAAGCATATTACCCAGATTGGAAGGGATTTCCGTAGAGTACGAAGAATTTACCTCTGAACTTCTGCTTGATTCTCCTACTTCAAAGTCTGATATATCATACTGAGTGTATCAATCTCTTTCATTCTCTACTATCATATTGTGCAGTATGATACAACATCTCATAATTTTTCCTAAGCTTTCCTTGTCCCATACTAAACCTGGCTTTTTAACTATTGCAAATCTAGCTTGCAATACTCCAAAAGCACGTT
>OVBA01000956.1:0-51943 GCA_900406435.1 Lepidium aucheri | reverse complement strand
TGGGGAAAATATGCAGAAATTATTGAAGAAAAAAGCAAAAATGAGTTTGCCTTCCAACCTATAATTGTTTTGTAATTTTGCAAAATAAAAGTATTTAGAGGTATCTTTGATATTTTATAAAACTAATTTATTGGTGAATTAAGTAAATAGAAAAAAAAAATATACTTTGTTTATAACTATAAATTTATTTTTAATATATCAAATATATATATATAATTAATTAATAAATTAATTTGTACATACAAATTAAACTATCAAATATTAAATAAAACAAACATATTACCTAACCCGTGCATAGCACGGGACATCATCTAGTTTGATATTATAAAAACCCAAGTTTTGAGTTTTTAAAATTACGAACAGCTGTTCATTTAGCTACTAAAACCCTAATTATATATATATATATATATATATATATTTAAAGTTGTCATATTTTTCATCAGTGAGTGTTAAAAACCATGGCAAGTTCTCAATGCAGCTCTTGTGGTCTCTCTATCCAAAATTGTCAATGTTTCCAGCAAATTCAGTTAATTCCATCTTCTTGCTGCTACTTCTACTTTATTTGCACTTTTTCCTCCTTTATTCCTCTTTTATTGATAATGATATATCAACAAAATTCAGAAGGCAGTTGTTACTCGGAGTTTTTTGCCAGTTCTGTCTCAGTCTCAAACGCAAATGTTTCAACCGCTAATTGGAGAATAGGTTTAGCTTTAAGGAGTCCAATAATCAACGACTGTAAAATCTCTCTACGTACAATCAAATCACAATTACTCCATGGCGATGAAGTTATATCCATGGAGACCAATTCTTTCACAGAGTTTGCCAAAGGAGACAAAACAGATGTCCTTTTCAGGAAGGTGGCGATGCCTCAAGTTACTACTGACGATGTGATTTGGAATTTTGGAGTTGAGATTATCTTTAGAGTGACAGATGGTGGTGCAAATGGTTTTACAACGGTGGCTTGTCCAAATATTCCGGTGAAATTCATAACAGATCCGGCCGGTAATATGATGGGATCATTGCTTGGAAATATGAGACGTTGTCATCATCAATTCCGAAATTACTGGGAAAATTAGATTCTTAATTCTTTTTCGGATGATCTCTATTTACATGAATTATTGGTTTACGTTGTTTTCTTATTGGTTATAATGAATAAAAATATAATAATGATAATATAATTTACTTTTAAAACGGATGTCCATTGATCCGGACCTCTATGAGAGGTACAGACCAATCGGTTCCTAGCTATTCTGCTCGATCGGTTTGTACTTATCGTGAAATTTTCCGATAAAAATCAATTTGTACCGATTGTTCAATATAATATGGATTATTGCCTCTCTACTTAACGAAAAATAACATGGTTATTGCAGAATCAAAAAAAAAAAAAATTTAAATTGAATGAAACATAACATGATTCACCACTAGATAAATCAATCACCTCCAATAACAACCGAATCTAGAATTGAAGATCCAGATTCGTCAAATTTTTTCTTGTTTTTATAAATAACATTTTGATTTTAATCATTCAAAATTTTGATAAAATAGTTTTTTTAGATTCTAACATTTAAGTTTTTGGATTTTTTTGTTTTCCTACAATATAGAACTAGTTTTCAGAAAACTGATATTTATTATTCTGAAAACCAAAACCAATGTTTTGGTATTAGAAACCAAAAATAAAATTTAAAAGTTAAAATCTAAACCTAAAAATTAAAAAGAAGAAAAAATTTATACTTTTTTTTTGGCAACAATTGAATGAGAAAACTTCATTCATAACTCAAACATCCCTAAAACTCAAACAATGTGCGATTATGCAACATCTTGGAGTTGAAAGAAAGGTTGCAGATGTAGACTTAACGAAATCAGTCTGGTATCGCCGATGATGTGAAATAGGAATGACTTTTAATGTTAAGATAACCGAGAGTCATATTCTGACACTTGACATCGAAATATCCATATTCATAAAAATATTCTGAAAGAAGATGCTTCTTCGCACCATGTTTCATGTTCAATTCGAAGACTCTAGGAGAAGTTGCAACGACGTCGCTTTGACTACACTCCGAAGCTACATATCACTGAGAAACTCGTATACCTGCCAAGTGACATATGCGTAGGCGAGATTTTCAAAACGGCTGCGTTTAAGTACCCTAACTTAGCGTACAAGTCACTGCCGTTGTAATAGACAAGACACCATGAGCACACCTTTTCACGAGAAAATCGACGTGCCAGGTGGCAGAAGAGGAAGGAGAACCGGAGATGGATTCGACGGTGATGCTGACGTGGCAGGAAAAAAATTCGAAAAATAGTATAATGCTTAAAATTGCAATCCATGTGAAACCGGCTTACCGAATGTGTTGTTCTTGTGAGCTCCACACCACCGTGAAGGAGAAGGAGTATTATCGGTGGCTGAGAACCGTGACGTTGGGCTTCCGGTCACTATTTCTACCAGAGTAATTCTGTTAGCCATTATTCTTTTATTTTTTGCTTTGTTTTGGGTAATGAAGAATGATCGATTTTTATGTGATTTAAAATCTTAATCATGAAATCAGATTTTGAAGCTGAATTTTCTTGAGTCTGTGATTAGGATTATCATGTAATAATTAATGACTATAGCGTCAAAATTCAACACTACAAAAAGATTTTAGAAGTCGACTTTTTTCTAGTCGACTTTAAAAGTTTTAAATTTACCGACCAATAGCAACTTGAGAGTTTTCCAAGACAAAAGACAAGAGAGAAAATCAAACTGGTAGAAATTTTAATAAGGAAGACGAAACACAAAACCATATAAAGAGAAAACATAAACTTAAAAGGGAGTCGCTGCGATAAGAGGTTCTGTCTCAGCACTTGACCTCCTTCAAACCATGTGCGAAGTACAAAAACGTTGGGTTAGTTACAGCCTCCTTGTAGTATGCAAACACCAAGGTACTATCATCGTGCATCCCTTCCCCAACAAAGAATTGGAAGTCACTGAGCTTGGGGAGTAAGAACTTGGTAGCTCCCTCAATACCCTTTTTGAAGGCTTCTTGTTGTTCTGGTGCGAGTTTGGGTGTCAATAGCTTGATGTATTTCTTAATATAAGCAATGAATCCCTTCTTGTCAAAACTTGGTTGCTCCTGAAGTCTGAATGTGTCGACAATGTCAACAACCTTTTGAACTGAGTCATCAACACCCTCATCCTCACCACCTTCTTCAGCTGATGGATTGGCACCAATGTTAACATCTACAGCTCCCACGGTTACCCACTTTCCTTCTACTTCCCAAAGTATTCCATTCTCAATCTCCTTGTAAGGGAAAGAGTCGGACAGAAGCTCATCACCTGTAAGAAGATCCTGGTAAACCAACATCGTCGCTTATTGTTTCTACGCAAAGAGAAGAATTGTGAGTAAGAACTTTGTATTGCTTGTGTGGGCAAGAAAACGTGATATCTTTTTGGAGGCCACCTCCTCTATTTATAGAGATGTATAGAGGAGGTTACAAAATTATTGTTTAATTCGAAGTAGGAAATATTACATTATCTAAACAATCCGATATTATCGTCAAGATTCTCTGTGATTTCCAGAAACATTCCATTTTCTATATGGAAATACCATAGGGAAATTATCTTTATTTATTTTCTTTCAAGATAATTAACACATCCACTAAATATTTAATGTGAAAAAAAATCTTTAATTACAAAGATATATATATTGGTAAGTTTTAGTTTAACAAATGAAAGTTCTCTTTGTAACTCTTGTCTCAGGCTCTCAAGGGATGCCGATTTCGTCATGAACAATCTTAATTCATCCTCCGTAAACGCAAACGGAGAAAGAACGTTCTCCTTCTGAGTCTTGAACAATATTCGGACTCATCTTCATCCTATTTATGATTGACATCTTCGCAAATTCCTTCTCCGTTTCAAACGCCTCAAACGCAAACACAACAGCTGATTGGAACATCGGGCTTATGACAAAGAGTCTAGGTAAAACATGTGAAGTCTCTCTCCTTACAATCAAATCATCGGGTATATAACCGGAAATATCAATGAACAACCGCTTTTTTTGCCGTTTTCAAAACGAAACGCCCTGTAGTGCTTGTTTTTTTTAGATTTCTATATCGACGTCTTGTCTAATATTAAGATAAAAACACTTCATACATGTGGTCTCTTGAGTGTGACATGTGACGGTTCTCTGGTGAAATTCACGGCGGGTTCTAGCGGAGATGTAAAGGGATCATTGGTCGGATTTATGGGACCGTGTGAGTATTTATTCCGGCAGGAGTCTTCTTTTTAGATTCTCTCTGATCTCTTGTACTAGTTGTTGGCTATAGTGTTGGTCAATTTGTTTTCTTTTAAATAAAATTGTTAGTTTTTTTTATAAAAGGTAGTATAATTTATTTTAAAAAATTTCATATAAATTATATTATATTGTATTGAAAAATATATATTGAACTATGTAATTTTTATTATGAAACTTTTAATATTTTTTTGTAGTGTATGTTAACCTAATGTAGATATCAGATTTAATACGTGCTTGAATATAAATAATATAAATGTTTAAATGGAAACATAAAACCAATAACATTTTCAATTGTAGGATTTAGGTTAAAATTTTAGTTTATATTTTATTAGATATGGACTCGTGCAATGCACGAGTTTGTTTTTATTAAGTATTGCTAAATATTAGATTAGGATTATGTATACAAAATTCTTTTCAATTTAGTATTATGATAGGTAGTTAGATTAAGATTTATTTTTAGGTTATAAATTTTTTATAGATTTGAATAAGCTAAATATTGAAGAAACCTATTTACAGATTTTTTATCTAATTTAAAAAAAATCCAGAAGAATTTCGGATCATTGAATTTGACACGTAGAAAAATCTTGTTAATTACTAACTTTGAGAAACACTTCTTTATATAATAAAATAATAATAATAATATTTCATTTTATAAAAATAAATTTTTAATATAATATTTTTATAATACGATTAGTAATGAAAATTATTTTTTGTTAAAATTAATTTTTGAACAATTAATATTCCCAATTTCCTTTTAGAGTAAGATTTCTTTTAGGTTAGGAATTCTTCTTTGATTAGGATTATCTAAATATTGAAGAAATCTATTTAAAGATTTATTTTATCTTGTTTTTTTAAAATAAATACATCCATGAAATTTTCGGATCATTGGATTTGACACGTGGAAGGATCCTGTTAATTGCTAACTTTGAGAAACTTTTTTTATGTAATATTAGATATGGACCCGTGCGATGCACGAGTTTGTTTTTATTAAATAACTTTTAATCTATATTTTGAATAATGTCTAAGAAATTTATAGTTTGTAAATTTTGAGATCCAACTTATAATAATAAGATCGTACATGTAGAAAATCTCATTAGTTACTAATTTTGGGGTTGAGAAAGTACAAAATTATGCAAAAATGTGGAAGTTTTCTGATGTGCCAAAATGTGTAGAGAATGGATCCAACTGTGGGATGGATAATCAATGCATGAATTGCTTCATATGGTGGAGATCAATTCACTTACTCCTAATATTCTGACAGAGAAAGGTGGAAAGATTATATAATCTAGTTTGCTTAGATTTTTTTCTGCACACAGGTTTGCTCTCTTAATTATACATTTTATTCAAGTTATAAGTATGTAAGTTAGTTTTGCTGATTACAGGATAGCAACTAAACCAGTGGGTCTATATGGATACAGGTTTACGGTACAAGTACCTAATAAAATTTGTTGAAAGGCTGATTTATTTTTATGATTTCTATGATTCGGTCTGTGATTTGAGATTTATATCTTTGAAGTTTGAGATTAATTTTGGATAAATTTGAGAACATAATATTTGGTTTTAGTTGACAAATTGATTTATTTTTAAGCTTTTCTAAAATTTGTAAGATATTTATAAAACCAAATTATAACATATTTTATGGTTTTTGAGATCAAAGATTCTGAGATTGAAGTTTATGAGAAATTTTTTTAAGGATTAAATCTTGATGATGGAATGGTCTCAATAGATATGCTAGAATAGTACTATTTTGTTTTGGAACTAAAGAATTGTATGTTTTAACTAGTTAAATCATTATCAAGTTTTTATAAACCAAATATATGTTGTCTTATAAATGACTAATTACCAATGAGATGGAGAATGTAAGACACGTGGAAAAAAAAATTGGTAATGAGAAACTTGTACAAACACATGGAAACAGTGAATATGCTGAAGAAAATACACTAAAGACTGAAGAAAATATTTGAGATAAAAATTAGGGAAAATTTGATCGGATACCCTACATTTAAAAAAAATTTTGAAATAAATACCAAATCTTTTAAAATTTTGAAAATACCTATATTTTTCAAAATAACATTTTTAACCTTAATCTTGAATACAACAAAAAATAATTAATTTAATAATATAATAATTAAAAAATAATTATAACTTATATTATGTAATTCTAAATTCGGTTTTAACATTTTTATTAAATAAAAAAATATAAAAAATTATGTATATTTTATATAGTAATTAATTTATATGTAGTAATTAAAGAGTTAAAATTAATGTAAAATTTAATTATTAATTAAAACTGTAGATATAAAGCAAAATGGTATAAATCAACAAAAAAAGTTAAGTCAATTAGGATTTTTGTTTGTTTCCGTCTTCTCCAACTCAAGTATCTTTTCCATATTTCAAAAAAATTCATATACTAATTATGTTAATTTATTTAGAATTTTTTATCTTAAATCAATCGATCATCATCACTATAGAGTTAACTGTGAAGCATATAACATTTTGTATAGAGTTGATTTGTTGATTATTGTAGACGATGATCATATAGAGTTTTATATATACTGTCTTTTGCTCATATTTTCCTTTTACTATTACTTTTTGTTACCGTTAGTAACTGGATTTTTAGTTTGTTTGATCATAATCACTGTTATGTTTAGATTTTTCAATATTATATTATTATTCATCCATCTTCCTTGCATATTAGTCTTGTTATTGTAACTTTGGTCGAACAAATTAATTTTACTGTAAAAAAATAAGTCAAGTAAAAAAACCAACTACCAACAAAATAAATAAATCAGAACTTCAATAACAAAACAAGAGAATAAATCAACTAAACATATTATAAATCAATAGTTTAAAATAAATCACCACAAAAAAAATTAAATCGAATACAAAAAATAAATTCACAGCTCAAACAAATCAACTTTACTAATAAGTCAGCAGAGAGTTGAACAAGTCCACGATAAAAATCAATTCAGCAAAAAAAAATCAGCCACCAAAATAAATCAATAGTTCAAATAAGTCAACTATAGAAAAACTCAGCAAATCAACATAAGGCAACTATTAAAAATAAATCAACATAGAGAAATTAAGTCAACGAGTATGAAAATAAGTCAACAATTCAAACAAGTTTCGAATGAAAAAGTCAACGACAAAAATCAAGTCAACAAAAACAATCAACAACCAACAAAAAACAAATCAAAAGTTCAAATAAGTCAACTATAGAAAAAGTCAGTCAATCTAAACATAAGTCAACTATTAAAATAAGTCAACCATGAGAAAATTAAGTTTACGAGTATGAAAAATAAGTCGACAGTTCCAACAAATCAATTTTACTAATAAGTGAGGAGCAAGCTGAAAAAATCTACGAAAAAACTAAGTGAATAAAAAAAAATCAATGATCAAAAAGACACAAATCAACAGTTCAAATAAGTTAACTATAGAAAAAATAAACCAATACAAACATAAGTCAATAGTTAAAAATAAATCAATAGAGAACAAAAGTTAAATCTAATCTAATCCAAAATTCTTGATAAATTATTTTTTATAAATTATAATATATATATATATATATATGAAGTATATATATATATATACATGATTCATCTTATATTTTAAATTATATATAATAAGGAAAACATTTAGTTTTATCTTGTTTTACATATCTTCTTTTATATAATTGATATATCAGATTTTTAGAAACTCATTTCTATTATTTTGAAAACTTTCTTAACATTAAATATTTTAATTTTCACATGCATTTATATACATATTTAAATTTTGTATATAAAGTAATTATGTAAATGATATATAAGGGTAGTTTGGTCATTTTGTTAAGAAAAGGTATATTCGTTAAATTTTACAAAAAGTTAAGTGTAGTTTTCAAATTTCAAATAAAATTTAGGGTATTTATCAAATTCTCCCTAAAAATTTTAAGTTGATTTCTTTAATTTTATAAGGATCCTTATAAATATCTTATAAGCTTTATAAGCAACCTTTTAAAACAATAAAAAAAATTAATGAAATTGGGGAAGATGAACTCCACAATCATTACTCACCTAAAGAAAAAAGTATTCTATTTAAAGATTTACATGAATCTTAAATTGTCTCCTTTTGGTTTCTTTGTGAAAGTTGATTTTTTAAAAATTTATAAAAACTCTTATAAATATCTTAGAAGTTTTATAAAAGACATTAAAAACCGTGTAGGACGAAGAAAATATTGTGATTTATAGAAAATGACATGACATTACATAAAAACAAAATAAACAAAAAACAAACAAAATAATATAAATTATCATAAAACAATCAAAAAATACATACAAAATCTTGTGAAATTGTGTAAAACCAAAACAAAATATTAGAGACATAAAATTTCCAAATTTGTTTTTTAATTGGTGTTCAAAAATCTTTATAAACTTCCTTATAAAATTGTATGTGTTTTTATAAATTTTTATAAGAAACCTTATAAACCTGTATTAAACCTGACGAAGAATACTAAAATAACAAGGAATAAAATGATTTAAACCTTATTAAACTTTTTATAAGCCTACTTATAAATATATAAGATGACTTATAAAATTATACTCGTTACAACACCGCATACAATTTTTTAAAAAGATTCATAAGCCTACTTATAAAATTTGATAACTATTTCAAATAACTCAAATTAGGAAAGAGTCAGATAAAAAGGTTGGGGAAAGACATAGGAACTTATGGATTTATTAAACTATGAATCTAATTTATGCATGCTTTATGATATATAAAGTTTAGAGAAATTTAAGGTGATTAACTTCATGGCTAATTTAAGCAACCTTATAAAATAAATTCAAAAGAAAAAAATTAGAAGGAATCTTATATATATTTTAAAAGTTTTATAAGAAACCTTATAAAAGATTATAAACAAACCAAAAAAATAGATATTTCTTTTACTTATTCTCCATCTTTTTACTTTACTTTCCTTTACTCTATTTCTCGCAAAAGAGAAAGAACGGGGGTTTCAATTTCAAACTTCGCTCTGCTTCAATCAACGATTTCAAAGTGATTCAGACCGTGATTTAGGTTTTTACTTGATTTGTTTGATTTATTTTACTTGATTTAGGTCTTGACGTGATTTAGGTTCTTCAATTAATGATTTCATTCTCTTACTCATTATAGTGATTTGAGATCGAGATTTGGGATTTGGGATTTGGGTTCTTCATCAAAGCTATAGGTGGTAATTCTTCTTATCTAAGGTGACTTTTTTGAATCTCATCTCCAATTTTGTGTTTTACTACTTCATGCAACAGTCTATCTCTATGATATTCAAAGGAATTACGTTTGTGATTTAGTCTCTAATCTCTTCGCTAATGTTCTCTGCTTATCATCAAAAACCCTAACTTTGCATAGACCCTAGTTGTGTGGGTATATATTTGAAATCGATTTGTTACTGAAGTTTATAAGATACTTATAAAAAATTATATGGTGTTTATGAAAAATGTATACGGTGTTTATAAGATCTTTATAAAAATTTATAATGTATTTATGTGATTGTTGATAGATTTATGTGATTGTTGATAAATTTATAAGGAGTTTATATAAATTTATAATGTATTGAGAAGATTGTTAATAAGTAAACACTAATCTGGAAAATGGATTTATGTGGTTGAACTTGTTTTTGTTTTGTATAGGTATGAAAAGTACTAAAACAATATCCCTGCCAAAACGGTAAATTGAACCTAGGACCAAGCCAACAAAATTTGATAGAATTAACAAGCATTACACTGAAAATGTAGTAATGTTTGTTGAAGAAAATCTTAGTAAGAGGGGTTTTGAGAAATTGAAGAATTTGTTTCTGGGACCAATCATTGAAGTCATAAGCAAAGAGAATGTAAGTTTCTCCGGGAAATTGGTACATTATTTTCTTCTTAGAAGGATTGAAGTTGAAAACAATAATGAATTCTGGTTCTGTATTGGAGATCAACCTATAAGGTTCTCTGAAAGTGAGTTTAGTCTAGTCATTGGGTTTTCTTTAGATGGTATTGGGCCAAATAACAACCAAGGAAATGCTAGATGGATTGGGGATATGATCAGATTATAGGATCTGAAAGATATGTTAGAAAGAGATGGTCAACTCACTCATAATCAGAAGGTCTTGTTAGGAGGATTGATTATTGTTAAAGGAGTCTTGATAGTAAGAAATTCAAGTACACTGATTCCAAAATCGAACTTGGAGAAAGCTCTAGATTTTGATAGTTTCTGCTATTATCCATAGGGCAAGATAGCTTATACAACTTTGATAGAAAGTGTTAAAAATCTTAAAGAAAACAAGTTGAGGAAAGTACAATATGGGTTTTTCGGATTCGCATTAGCAATACATTTATGGAGCTTAATTTCTGTGAGAGAAATGGGAAAGAAATTCGGTGAAAGAGATGAAACTCAAGAAGGTCCACTATGTCTGCAATGGATTTCAAAAAAAACTCCAACAGTTGAAGAAATAGCAAATTTTGAAAAAAGAAGGTAATTACTAAACATATTTTATATTATTTCATAAAGAAATTTATAAAAAATTATAAACTAATATAAGCCTAGTTTTTTTTCACAATTTCAGGTAAATCCAATTATTGGATATGCGATCCAAAAGACTGAGGAGATGGCACCAGTAATTAAGCTAACACTAGAAGGTGTTAAGCTTCACAAAAAAATTGGATACAGGGATGGGTGAAAACTGGAAGAGATGTTAACGAAGATCAAATGATTTCATCCAAGAAAATAGATCAGATTCGCAAGATATCAAAGAAAATAATGGAGCGACTAGATAGAGTTGAAAATCAGATGGGAAAAAGAAATGAAGAAGAAGAGCAAGAAAAAGAACAAGCACGCTTTCAGGTACAGTGATTTATAATTTTATAAGCTTTTACAAAAACAAATTATGGATCCATATGTATATTGCTTAGCTTAATGATTTTTGAAAATCTTATCTTAAATAATATGTGGTTAGGCTGAAGATGGAGATCAAGAAAAAGAAGAACATAATGGTGAAGATGAAATGATTGCATCCAAAAAGATTAATCATATTTACAAGATAACAAAGCAAATAAACAAGAGAATAGCGGGGGCTGAGAACCATTTAGGAATAAGAGTTGAAGAACAAGATAATATGGTATGAATATAATGGGTAAATGAATATGTTGATATGCTTTTATATAACCTTTACTCCGATCTTATTTTAAATTATATATTTAAACTCTCAGAATTATGAAGCACAACCCGAAAGAAGAGATGTGGAGCATCCAAACTCTCAGGTATTATGTTTTTATTGACTTATAAGATTTTATAAGCAAGCTTATAAATGCTAATTAAAATAGGAAAACACATAAATTTTTGATCAAAAGAGTTTTGAAAATGGTAAACATATATATTAGACTGAAGAAGAAGAAGAACAAGGAAAATAAGAAGAAGAGCAGCAACACTTTTAGGTATATGAATTTATCAATTTTAAAAGATTTTATAAAATAAGTTATAAAATCTATAAAAAAGTGGAAACTTTAAAATTGACTTGGTTGTTCATGTCTTTTTCTTATTTTTGTTTATAATGTTCTATTTACAAAATCAATTAGGATTATGAAGCACAACCCGAAAGAAGAGATGATGAGCATCGAAACTCTCAGGTATTATGTATTTTTTGATTTATAAGATTTTATAAGCAAGCTTATAAATGCAAATGGAAATGGGAAACCACATAGATTTTTGATCAAAAGATTTTTGAATTGATAAACATAAATATTAGTCTAAAGAAGAAGCAGCTGGGAAAAAGCAATTGGAAGAAGAAGCTGAGAAAAAGAGATTGGAGGAAGCATCTAAGAAAAAGAGATTGGAAGAAGAAGCTGAGAAAATGAGATTGGAGAAAGTAGCTAAGCAAAAGAGATTGAAAGAAGAACTTAGGCAAAAGAGATTGGAGGAAGAAGCTGAACAAAAGAGATTGGAAGGAGCGGCTGAGCAAAAGAGATTGGACGAAGCATCTAAGCAAACGAGATTGGGTGTAAACGGATCTAAAAAATAGTTGGTATATTATTTAATAATGATTCTTATAGGCTGAAAGTAACACGAAAATATGGTTTTAAACATATTATAGGATGAAATTCAAGACAATTTAAGGAATTTTGATTCAAAATTTCAAGTGTGGCATTCTTATGTTGGCTACGAAATAGATGACTTATTGAGCACATTGCAAGATGTAAGTAAAAAGTTTAAGTAGAGTATATGAACAATCTATGTTTTACTTTATTATTACGACCAAGTGTTATATTACATGTTCCTTGGCCCAATAATAAATGGGGAAACGTTGAGATTAAGACATTGTACAAAAATGATAACATTACTAAGTACTACAAGAAAGCAGTGTTGGTGGTTCACCCAGAAAAGGTACCACATAATGCGTATATCACATCAGCTGAAACTATTTTTAAAGAACTTACGGTAATTCATACTATTCTCTTGTTTTTTTGTCCAAATTCTTCTCTTATTTTAAGACTTAAATATTCTTTGAGTATGTAATAATGAAATTAAAAACCATGTTATATGCAGGGAAAATATGAAAAGTATTTGAAACACATAAAGGTATTGAAAAAGTTTAGAAAAACATAAGAAGCAGCGGACAGTCTTTTTCTAGTTTTTTCTTTTTTTGTTTGTAAGATACTTGTGTAGAATATTAAGATATTTATAAGATGGTTTATAAAGTCTTATAAAAATATATGCTTAATAGTTAACAAGTCTCTTAAAAAAATTCACAAATTTTACTTATGTGGATGTTAAAAGATTTTTAAGATGATTCATAAAGTCGTATATAAAATTACAAAATTTGATAAACAACACTGGCGTCATATAATAGTGCAAGAAGCACAGTTCATAAAAAATGAAGCATGTGAACCGCAGAGTATGTGGCCTTCCTATCCTTATTGCTCCCCATTTTGTGCTATTTGGATTATTCAAGCTCATATCACTAAAGAGGCCCAAGATGTTGCTAGGTACAAGACCCGTCAAAACCATCAGGAGGCAAGCAGGCCTTATTAGTCAAGAATCCTCACTTGGTTACACCTTTCCCTATCCAAGAGACCAAGTGACCACCTATATAATAACATCAAGCTCTATACATAGTCTCGGTTCTCTTTTATCATAAGGCCGAGATGTGTTTGGCAAGGTATGGCCGTACACATTGTATCAAGGCCGAAGGATGAGATAAGGATGGAAGTAGCTGGTGTAATGAGGCCCATTAAGCAAGAAATAGTGCTCAACAAGTCTATAAGTTGGCCCACAAAAGAGGAAGAATCCGTTGAAGCCAATGGAATAAAAGACAAACTTGCTTTAATTTGAATTTAGTGGTCCCAAAATGCTTTATGCTTTCTTATCCATAACCTTATCTCTTTGGGAACTTTAGGGCAACTTGTAGCTCATTTGATTCTCTAAATAAACAATGTAAGAGCTGAATGAAAAGTTAAGCCCTTTGGGGCTGATTCTCTCACTAAACTCTCTCTCTACAATTCTCTCACTTCTCTATTCTTCCTAACACAATTCTCTATATATTCTCTCTATTCTCTCCATTCTCTCTATACTCTATCTTTCTATTTCCGCACATGATATCAGAGCAAGGCTTGTTGCTCTTCGTTGTTTTGTTTTTTAAAGATTTCTGATCCACCTCTTTGGTGCGAAAATCGGTTTTCTCGTTTTTGCTCTTAAGTTTTAGTGATAATGAAGAGATATTTGGATGGTAGCTGTGATTAAATCACATGAAAAGGGAGAAAGTTCTCACCTTTAAGCTTCATCTTCATCTCCAAATCACATTTGGTTCCAAAGATTGGATCTTTTTCGGATTTCAAATCGTTTTTTTCCTCCGTTTTTGTTGTTTAGGTTCTTCCATGAGAGCAACTCCATGAAGAGCCATGTGGTGATGAAGATAAAGGGAGTGTGGTCGTTGTTAAATCTATACCTTAAACTATACTCTCAAATCCAAGTCACGGTTTGTTTATTTTTGCTGTTTTAAGTTTTTTTTCCTTTCAATTCGAACCTTGTGACAATAAGGAGACGGTAATGGTTTGCTGCGGTGTTCAACACGTGGGGAGGATAAAACCTTTACCTTAAGCTCCATTAATCTCTAAGTCAAAAGGATAGGATCCGTTTGTGTTTGCTTTGTGACAATGAAGGGGAAAAATGAAGATAAATGTGGAAAAGTTTTCACCTTTGTCTCAAAAATCCGAAAGCCACTTGTTTTAGTTTCATTGTGACTAAGAAGGGCAAGAATGATGGTGAGTTTGGAATAGTTTTCATCCTTGCCTCATTTAGTTCCAAAGTCACGGTTTTCTTTGAGATGATGAAGAGGAAAAATGGTGACTTGATCATTAGGGAGAGAACAAAAAAGTCTCAACCTTTGTCTCAATTAATTCTCTAAATATCGGTTTTTTTGTTTTAAGTGGTAATGAAGAGAAAGGAACGTTGGTTTGTGATGAGAATCACATGGAGGCATCATAGCCTTCTCCTTTGTCTAGTTCCATCTCTAAACCACATTCTTGTTTGTTTGACAATGAAGGAAAGGCTAGCTAGGATTGAAAATCACAAAGGTTTCTACCTTGTATACCTTTCCCAAGTCAATCCAAGCCACCGGTTTTCTTGCCTTGTTTTCAAACCTTGGACGAAGACCTATGTCTTCTTATGAAGTTTATTAGTTATGTGTTTCATTGTAGTTTGTTTCATGCGGTTTGGACCTTTACTTGATGGGAACCATGAAAAGTATGCACAACTCTAATGAGTAAAGCGTCTAAAATCCATGTTGAATCCTCAAGTTTCGTTGTTTAGAAGGGATGAGGGTCAATATGTGGCTGGAAATTATATGTCTAAGCTCTCAAGACCTAGTGAATCCCATAATTTCTCTCAAAAACAAAGGAATGGAACTCGGCTCTTGATCTTGTCAAAAACAAGCTCTTAAACCGTGTGAAATTCATATCCTTTTTTAAGGTAGTGATCCTTGGCTAAAATGGTTAGATTCTTATGGATTTAAAATCATACAAGCCATGTTGTATCCATATAACAAGAGAGGAATGAAAGCTAAGATAAACTTTACTTAATTGAGTGTAAGTTATCAATGTCTTAATGAATTCCATCAAGTCTCACAAAATCAATGGATGAGAGCCTTGGTCCGTCGTTGTTAATACCAAAGAACTTGATGAATCCAAATCCATTGTATTTTTTAAATCCCATGGACTGCTGTGCAGCTAAAACCAAAGATGTTAGTCTCCTAAACAATGTGAACGATGCCCGAGTGTTTACTCTTATGAACTAAGCATTGTGGAGTCATGTTGAATCCAAGATTTTGAGGGTATGTTTTTAAGGTTCCTTGGACCACTTTCAAGCTCCAAAGTCCTTGGTTCTGTCCCTAAAGATAACATTGATCAGCAAGCTTACTTGTGTAGGACCTTGCTCTAAGATCATAAGTTATCTTCAATATCTTCAAGAGCCATAATGAATCAAAGTATCTCTTCTTCCTTATGGATGTAAGAACCCTAAGAACTTTGGTGCATCGTGTTCACTTAAAAGAGAAATCGCAAGAAGATGTAACAAGTCCTTGTTGACCCAAAATATAGGAGAAACCATCAAGGCTAATGTGAGACGAAGGATCAAAACCGTGAGGGGAAGATTCAGCCCACATTGAAGGACAAACTGAAATGGTGCTCGATGGGCCAAATCTCTACTCAAATGGTCATCACCTTAGAAGCTAAAAGGGCTAACTCCAAAATCCTACCTCTTGTCCATTGTTTCTTTCTATTATCCTATATAATCTTGTGCTTGCATTGTGGTTACTTTAAAATCTTAAATCTCCTTGTGTATTTCATGGAAGGTCTAAAGGAGTAATCATGTGAACATTCTCAAGGAATGCATTGGGATGAGTGCAACACAAGTGGTTGAAAAAGATGTAGAGGCGGAGTAGTTACATAAAGCCTAAGGCGATGAGAGTTGCCTTCACTTAGTGAAGAGAAGGAAAAAACCCCATACCAAGTCGGACTCAACCAAGTCATGAAGACTCTAAGAAGTTGTGACAATCAGACCATAGAAGTGTTAGCATAATCCGTGAATGGGAGAAAGCAAGTTTCGGATCTCCTCATGCGGATATGAAACAAAATGGGATCTTCTAAACCCTTTCTCTTTACTTGCTCATTGATATTTTCAATTCCAAGTCTTTATTTGCAATCTTAATATATGTGTCATGATTTGTTGGCCTTAACATCATTCTATTTCTCCGTTGAAGGCACATAAACAATGATTCATGACCAACACTTAAGGGAATTGCAAGTGGGAAGAGGATCTTGGAAGTTGAAAGAGTAAAGATGATTTGGGAAAAAGTCAAACTCCTGGATCAGTTTTACCATCATCAACCGAAAAGGACCACTCTCTAAACCCTTTATTCTATGCATTATAGTTTGCTTGCCTATGCTCCATATATATTTTAATGCTTAGCTTCCGTAAAACTCCACAATCATATACTCACTTCTTTGAATTTCTTTGTGAAAAGGATCAAAGAAACCCGATTGTGGTTATTCTCACAAGGAGCAAGTGGTGGAAAAGAGAAGATAGATGCTAGAGAAATGGCTAAAAGAGAGTAGGCAACCTGAATGGTTAATGATGAGAGATTAGACTTCACAAACCATTGTGAAGAGAGCTTGCCTTTACGGATTTTGAAGAGAAAGAGTCTGCAATCATGCTTGAGGACAGTTCCAAAGGTAGTCTGGCCTCCCTCGGCCGCAAGGGGGAGTACACCAAAAATCGTGGCCGTGGCTTGGCTTTCAAGCTAGTCGAAGATCATGAGGTATAAAGTTCCATATGATGTGTTATTACTAATGATCTTGTGTCGTGTGTTTCTTGTAGAAGAAGGAGCCATAGGATGAAAATAGAACTTCACTTCACAAACAAAGAAACGTGGGTTCTATAAACATCAAAGCTCGGATTTTTGGACAGGATATGCAAGCAAGTTTACAAGGAAGTCATCACCAAAACTTGCGGCAAAAGGAATGTGGGTTCAAGAGATAAGGTCATTGCACACAAGGAATTGGTATTTCTAAAAAGTTGCATAACCTGATTCCAAACCTAAATCCTTAAAGCCATATGCAAGAACCAGAGTGAAAGACTTTCGGAATCAAGCTACCTCAATCAGATTCATGAAATACTCAGATCACAAAAGGGACGATTTCTTAACTCTTCTTGTCAATTCTAAAATCAATTCTTGTTGTTATCTTATCTAAGCTCCTTAAACTCTTATCAAAGTGCTTTAAATTTTTTAAATCTTCTTGTGAAGGTTTAAAGGAGTCAAGCTACGAAAATTCTCAAAAGGGAAGCGGATGATAAGAAGAAACAATCAAGTAAGGATTGGTGGTGGTCTGATCGGACAAGAAGAAGTTCAATCAAGTGATCAGTTTGGACATGAAGAAGAGGAGCCGATACTCAAAGGACTAATCCGTCCAAAGGGTGAAGATACTTGGCGAATATCTTCCCTTAGACCGAGACTCCATCATCAAAGGACTCGGTAATTCTTGCCCTTGATTAAAGGTCCTATTTACTTATAAACCTCGTACTCTTTTCCTTGCCAAGTTTTTCTCCCACTTGGTTTTGCTTGATAAGGTTTTTAATGAGGCGACGGGTTATGAGTCTCCAAGCTTAAGTCTCCATTCCTTGCGGCTTAAACTTGACGGGGAGTATTAGTCAAGTATCTTCACTTGGTCACACCTTCCCCTATCCAAGAGACCAAGTGACCACCTATATAATAACATCAAGCTCCATATATAATCTCGGTTCTCTTTTATCATAAGGCCGAGACGTGTTTGGCAAGGTATGGCCATACATATTGTATCAAGGCCGAAGGATGAGAGAAGGATGGAAGGAGCTGGTGTAATGAGGCCCATTAAGCAAGAAATAGTGCTCAACAAGTCTCTAAGTTGGCCCACAAGTGAGAAAGAATCTGTTGGAGCCAATGGAACTAAAAGACAAATTTGCTTTAATTTGAATTTAGTGGTCCCAAAATGCTTTATGATTTCTTATGCATAACCTTATCTCTTTGGGAACTTTAGGGCAACTTGTAGCTCATTTGATTCTCTAAAGAAACAATGTAAGAGCTGAATGAAAAGTTAAGCCCTTTGGGGCTGAATCTCTCACTAAACTCTCTCTCTACAATTCTCTTACTTCTCTATTCTTCCTAACACAATTCTCTCTATATTCTCTCTATTCTCCCCGTTCTCTCTATACTATATCTTTCTATTTCCACATAGCCTTCTAATATGGGTTCCAACTCAGGCCTAGGAACACTGAATTTCCTAAAATTCTTAGAAATGGAACGTTTCAGCTTCTTCCCATTGTTTCGGATGCCTAGTAATTCGGAATGTCAGAGCAGCTGTATAACAAGAAGTAACTGGAGTAATAATGACCCTTTTAGCTCACCTACATAGACATCATGATTTCACTTTAAGGTCTAAATCGATGCTTCCTTGCTGATTTTACGAAGAGTTTCTTTTGTCTCACACTACACAATATATTATCCTCATCACGTGTAAGGACAGAGGGGTTTTTGGCCAATTACTAGATAGTTTCTGCTCCGTGAGTTGAGCTTCTTCTGTAGGCATTTTTCTTATGTTGTTACTTCTCCATCACGCTGTTACGCATGACAAGAATCAGGCTCCCAAGACAATCATTAAAGACCGAAGAAAACATTTGAGGTAAAAATTATAACTTGTTTGTTTTTATTTTATAAGGATCCTTATAAATATTTTATAAGTTTTATAAGCAACCTTACAAAACAAATCAAAAGAAAAAATTAATAAAATTGGGGAAGATGAACTCCATAATCATTACTCAACTAAAGAAAAAAGTGTTCTATGTAAGGATTATACATGTATGTATGTCAATCACGTGAAGTCAATGGCATATGCAATAATGTTGTTGCTATAATATATGTTGGTTTATAAGATCCCATGATTTTAACCTCAATAATGTATGGTGTAACTTGTAAGAATATATATGAGTTAGTTTCACAACCTCCATTTAAGGAAAACACAATTATTATATAATCAGTCTTATATCAATGCTTCACAATGTATTGTGGTTGTTTTGAAATTTCTATTGCAAGTTAGAAATAGTACTTTATTAGTCAAAGAAAAAATTGCTAAGTTACTCGAACAACAAATCATGATAAACATCACTTAATTATTCAAACAAATTTTCATTAAAAAGTTAAAAGGAAGAAATAACACAAGTCTATTCGAGATATAGGAGACCTTAAACTTTTAGAGAAGTAAACAAAGTATCAAATACATATTGGAAAATTTCAATTTTTTTTATATCATGCTTTAAATGCAATTTTACAAAATTAACATTGTAGACTTCACGTGAAGTCTACTTGGAGTAGACTTCATGTGAAGTCTACCTTCAATGAGCTAACTACCTATATTATTCCTAAAATTTACATACACTTAAATATAATATATAAACAAGTTAAACTCGTACAAAAGCAAAAACAGTATCAAATACACATATGAAAAATACGAATTTTTTAAAAAAATTATAACATGCTTTAAATGCAATTTTACAAAATTAACATTGCAGACTTCACTTGAAGTCTACTTGGCGTAAATTTCATGTGAAGTCTATTTGGAGTAGACTTCATGTGAAGTGTACCTTCAATGAGCTAACCACATATATTACTCCTAATATATATATAGACTTAAATATAATATATAACCAAGTTAAACTCGTACATAATAAAAAAAAAAGTATCAAACACACAGAGGAAAATTACAAAAAATACAAAAAAAATTCAAACATGCTTTAAAGGCATTTTTATTAAATTAACAATGCAAACTTAACTTGAAGACTACACATGAAGTCTGCGTTTAAAAAGTAGACTTCAGTTGAAGTCTACTCTACCAAAAGAAGCTTTCAATAGAAGTTTCCTTTTGAAATGCGTAGATTTCTTTTGGTTATTTTTGCAATTGACTAAATATTGACTTTTTGGCGCAGACTTCATTTTGAAGTCTCCAAAAAGTGGGTTAGTTTTACAATTGACCAAATGTTGACTTTTTAATCCTAAATCTACTAATAACCCATGTTAAATACATATATCAATATTATAATTGGATCATAAAATAAAAATTATAATGGTTGGTGTTATAGTAGGAGATAAAGCTTCAAAAAAGCCTTTTTAGATAATTGAATGTCGGTTTGAAATCAAGTAACAAATAAACAAATTCAAAAAGAGATATAATTTTAAAATCAACATTCAATAGGAGATAATACCAAGTTATCTAGTTAGTTGCACTTATTTAGTTTATGATAAGATCAAATTATTACATTTTTATTCGTTTGTATATATATATATATATATGTTTTACATCACAAATATCTCAAAAATCTTTTACAAATTCAAAACAAATTATACAAATAACTAACTTGATGTTATCTCAAAATTTATATAAAAGTTTGTAATTTTTATATTTCAAACAATTAAATTAAAGCACTAGATTATAATATAAACATTGATAACATTAAACTTATATTACATATTTTTGTATTTCAAATTTTAAATTATTAAATAAAAGTTACTTAGTTAGGTGTACTTATTTAGTTTATGATAAGATCAAGTTTTTATATCTACTAACTCGTGTGTCTATATATATTTCATCGAGTTATTAGTTATAAATCGAAGAATACTTTTCAAACGATATCCTCAAATTCTACATCCTTTTAGTTTTTGTTTTGATTTTTGGAAAAATATTTCATGGATTCACTAATATCATTGCCCAATGATCTTCTTATTTTAATAGCATCCTTTTTTGTTTCTTATTTTTTAACAACTATTCTTAACTTTAGAATAGTTTGCAAGAAGTTTAAACACATGAATGTTCAGTTCAGTTCCGAGTATCTCTTATGGAAGAAGAGTTCTATCCATATTGCTGCAATCCTGAAGTTTTCTACAAAAGATATAACAAGTTATGTGGAGTTGCAATCCTAAAGCTTTGTATAGGGTAAGAATTGTCTCCTATTTTTATGATCAACACAAAGATGGGGGACTAAACATGCTTATAAGAGCTTGTCAAGCCAATTTCCATGACGTCATGTATAATTATGGTGCAATTTTGATATGTATTGGAGATAAAGATAAACCAAAAGGTTTTTTTTTCCTTCTCTTCTCATGCCTAAATTGTCCAAAACATTAGAGAATATTGAAAAAATTCGGTTTCGAGTCGACAGACATCATAGATCCAATATAAAGGGTGTGTGTTCAGAGCTGAAAAGATCTTACATCAAAGACAAGTGTGATTGTGATGGCCAAACTTCCAAATTCGTACAGAACAATAATATTTGGAATTGTTTTGGTGTTAATAATGACATGAATAAATCTTCTGTGTGTAAGATTTTTTTATGGGATGAAGAAGTTAAACTTTTGTTCACCGATTTTACTTATAGAAGATCTTTCTTTTGATTTTTATGGTTTCCACTCTTTTATTGGCTTATGATTTTACTTTTTATTGTTTTAATTTTTACTTATTTAAAATTTAATCAATTTTATATGTTCTCATCGATTTTAATAAATTTACAAGATGATTCATTCTAATTAAATATTAATTATAATTAAACAAATATATATATCGCACAACAACCAAAAAAACACTCACATATCTTCTATATATATATATGATAAAAAAATCAAATATATATGTATATGCTTATTATTAACTTACACATAGAAAATAAACCCTCAAATTTATTATATCCTATATATGTAATGAAAATTCAAAAAAATCATCATAAATTTGTTCTATGTAAATAACCCTAAGTGGATCAATCTTCACTATCTTCTCGATACGAATCTTCTCATTGGTTCCTCTAATTTTTTCATTCATAGTTTCTCAATGACTTTATCCTCACAATTATCAAGAATCAACATAAAAAAAGAAAATACACATACTAAATTTGCAAACAAAAAGAAGAAAATATCTCGTGCATTGCACGGGTAATCATCTAGTATATACTAATCCCGTTGATTACTAATTTTTGAGAATTAACTTTATATAATAGGATTTGAAACTCAGTTTTATATAATATGATGCGGATAATTCGAATCATTGGATTTGATATGTAGAATAATCCCGTTGATAACTAATTTTGAAGCCCAACTTTATATAATAGGATAACAAAAAAATTTGAATCATAGGATTTGACATGTTGAAAATTTTTGTTGAAGACTACCTTTTAAAACCAACTTTATATAATATGATACTGCGAAATATTAAATCGTTGGATTTGACATATGGAAGCATCCCATTGATTAGAAACTTTTGAAACTCAACTTTATACGATACTGGAAAATTTGAATCGTTGGATACTTTGAAATATTTTTTTTCATATATTAATCTTTATCACAAAATATTTAGGAAAGTAGATAGAGATAAATATTTTGTGATAAAGATAAATATATGAAAAAATCTATTTTAAATTATATATTTTTCTAACATAAATATAGAAAAACATTGATTGTTAGATCTGACATGTGGAACAATTCTGTTAATGAATAATTTTGAAACATTCTTCTTAATATATATGATATACATCAATCATATGTATATATATTTCTCATCACATATATTATTACTAATAAAGAACCTCAATTAAGATCAGAGTTTACAACCTGGTTTAGACACTCTGTTCTTCATATCAAGTGCACCAAGTTGTTATAGGAGATTTTTTTCATTTGCGTTTGACGGCGTTTGCTTTGTAATGACTGAGTTCTTTTGATTTGGGATAGTAATCTTTGAATTTTTATCTTTTTTTTTGTCGAGAATACATGTCTATTTTTGCAATGTTTTTTACCAGAATTTGAGTTTAAAGAATATATAACAGCGATAATTTAGAAGGAATTCATATATATTTATATATATATATATATGTATATATATATATATATATGAGTTCAGTTTATAGATAAAGCTAATTGTTTGATAGAAAAAGCCAAAAAACTATGTATGGCTGCATAACGAAGATTCCTCTCCCATCTCTAAAGTGCTTTTCATTGTAATTAATTATTATCAAAAGAAAACTGTTATTCTTGCTAAAATTTGATAAAGGACTACTAAAAAACAACTTTACTTAATTATATAAACCTTACAAAACTTATAGTTTTCCAAACATACAACTTATGTTTGTGAATGCTATGGCTTTATAAAATGCATTACCAATCAGAACCGTAGTTTCACATAAAGTTAAAAGCGAGTTCATTGAAAGAGAAAAAAAAGAATGATAACTTAATAATATGGTTACAAATAGAAAACATAGAACAACTTAAAAATTATGATACATTAAATCACAAGACTCCAATTTACATATATAGACCTCAAAACTCCATAGTTATAACCTTCTAATCTCCTAAGTCCTCTCACTCACCAAACACAAACAAATCTCTCTGCAACCAAGACGCTAAACGCAATCGCACCGCTAGGTACACAAAAATGTGACCAATGTTGAAGTTGAATAAGTCATCTTTAAGTCTATTGAGTCTACTGAGAAGAGCTAGAGTCGTGAGTCAGTTTTTCTATCTATTTACTTCAGTCAGTTAATGAGTCTAATAAAGTCCGAGTCGTATTGAGTTGTGGTCATTCAATAAACATAGTGGAGTAAGCATCAGTTTCTTAAGAGTAAAGTCAAGTGTCATGAGTTTTATGTAAAGGCTATATATGCCATCAGCTTGTTCATGAATAAAGTGTATCTTCTCAAAACATGCAACTCTTATTTTAACATTGTGGTATCAGAGCCTTTTCAAAAGGGATCTGATCAGTGTGAGAAACAAGTGCATTTGTTGAGTGAGTGAGAAGAAATCAGAGTGAGAAATGGCAGCTGAACCAAGCAATTTCAGTGCCTCGTGTGTGCCAAAGTTTGATGGTGATTATGATCATTGGAGTTTAATAATGGAGAACCTACTACGGTCAAAAGAGTGGAGTGTAATTAAATCAGGTTTTAAGGAACCTGGAGAAGGAGAAGTGTTGTCTGCAGCACAACAAAAGGTGTTAGATGAAGCAAAGTTAAAGGACTTGAAGGCAAAGAATTATCTTTTCTAGTCTATTGACAAATCAATCTTGAAGACCATCACTCAAAAGGAGACGGCTAAGCAACTATGGGATTCCATGAAAGTGAAGTTTCAAGGAAACAAAAGGGTGAAGCGTGCACAGTTACAGCGACTTTGACGCGTCTTTGAAACCTTGGAAATGAAGGTGGGAGAAATGGTGACTGATTATTTTGGAAGAGTCATGGTGACAGCCAATGATATGCGAAACTGTGGAGAACATATGGAGGATGTGAAGATTGTAGAAAAAATTCTTTGGACCATAACAGAGAATTTTAATTTTGTTGTGTGCTCAATTGAAAAGTCAAGTGGCATTGATTAGATGACTGTTTATGGCTTACACAGCTCATTATTGGTTCATGAGCAGAAGATACGATGCAAAGGAGTTGAGGATCAAGAACTGAAGGTTGAGTATGACAATTGTGGACGCGGCAGAGGCAGTGGCAACAATGGAAGAGGTAGAAGAGGAAGTAACAACGGTTCCAGAGGAAAAAGAAGAACCAGATCGAGTGTCGACAAAGCTACCATTGAATGTTTCACATGTCACAAATTGGGACACTATCAATACGAGTGCCCAACAGCTGGAAAAGAAGCAAATTATGCTGAGTTTGAAGAAGGAGAGGAGTTGCTTTTGATGGCAAGTTCAGAGATTCACAAAACCGAGAGAAGTGGGTTGTGGTTTATTGATTATGGATGCTCTAATCACATGATGGGAAAAGAGAGTGGTTCATGGAGATTAATGATAGTTTCAGATATACAGTAAAGTTGGGTAACAGTTCAAGAATGGAGGTTGTGGGAAAAGGAGACATCAAAATTGAGGTCCAAGGGGTGACTAAAATTGTAAGTGACGTGTTCTTTGTCCCTAATTTAACTAAAAGTCTGTTGAGTGTGGGGCAGCTACAAGAGAAGGGTGTGGATGTTCTGATTAGCAATGGAATGTGTAAGATTTATCATCTTAGGAGAGGTTTGATTGTGAGCACAAAAATGACTGCAAACCGCATGTTCATTGTGTCAGCAATTATGAAAACCAATATGGACCAATGTCTGAAAATTGAAGAAGATGAGGTGTCGATTCTCTGGCACCGATGTTACGGACATCTGAGCAACACGTCTATTCGAAGCATGCATGATAAGAAATTGGTGAATGGTCTACCTCAAATGAAAGAAGTCTCCAAAGTGTGTGACGTTTGCAACATAAGAAAGCAACATCATGAAGTTATGTCCAAGAAAAGTCAGTGGAGAGCAGTAGAGAAGTTAAAACTCATTCATGCAGACTTATGTGGTCCTATTTCTTTAACATCTCAAAGTAGAAAATGATACATATTTCTCTTGATTGACGACTTAGCCGCAAAAGTTGGATTTATCTTCTCTCAGAAAAAAATGAGGCGTTTGAAGCTTTCAAGATTTTCAAATGTCTTGTGGAGAAGGAATCAGGAATATACATTGGTTGTTTGAGGACAAATAGGAGAGGAGAGTTCACCTCAAGTGCGTTTAATCAATTTTGTGAAGAACATGGGATCAAGAGACAATTAACCGCAGTCTACACGCCACAGCAAAATGGTGTTGTTGAAAGAAGAAATCACACAATAATGAATATGGTGAGATGTATGCTTACAGAGGAGAGTATGGCAAAGACGTTTTGGCTTGAAGCTGTGAAGTGGACGTGTCATGTCTTGAATAGAATTGTGACAAGGGCAGTAAAGGACATGGTGCTTGAAGAGGGTTACAGTGGGATAAAGCCTAGTGTGAGTTATTTCAGAGTTTTTGGTTGCATAGGTCATGCACACGTTCCAAGCAACGAAGAATAAAGTCGATAGCAGAACCCGGAAACGTGTTCTTCTTGGAGTAAGTGAGGAATCAAAAGCATATCGTCTTTATGATCCAATCTCAAAAAATAGTGGTAACTAGTCGAGATGTTATTTTTGAAGAGGAGAAGAAGTGGGATTGGAGTGTAGATGAGAATGGTTCCAGTGATGTCTTAGATCGGGAAGATGAACTAAAAACAGAGAAAATGTTGTAGAAGAGACTGAAGAAGAGGGTGAACTTGGGGAGGAGGTTCCAGTTCATGTTGAAAATCTCAATCAACCTGAGACACACTAGAGACAAGAAAGAAGGGCACCTGTCTGGATGCAAGACTATGAAAGTGAAGAGGGAATTTCAAATGAAGAGGATGAAGCACATATGGTGATGGCTCTGCTTCTATCTCACGATGATCCAATTAATTTTTCAGAAGCATGTAAAGAGGATAAGTGGATGGAAGCAATGAGAAGTGAAATTCAGTCGATTGAGGAAAACCAGGCTTGGGATCTTGTAAGTTTACCGGCTAAGGCAAAGAAGATTGGAGTCAAATGGGTTTTCAAGACCAAGCTGAATGAAGATGGGAAAGTTGGTAAATATAAGGCGCGTTTGATCGTGAAATGATATGCACAAGAGGAAGGTATTGACTATGATAAAGTCTTTGCACCGATAGCTCCTTGGGATACTATAAGAATTCTTTTGGCTGTAGCTGCGCAAAAAGGATAGAAAGTATATCAATTAGACGTAAAGAGTGCTTTTCTCTATGGTAAATTGAAGGAAGTGGTGTATGTGGATCAGCTGGAAGGTTTCGTTATAAGAGGTGAAGAGGATAAGGTGTATCGTTTGAAGAAAGCATTGTACGGTTTAAAACAAGCTCCTAGAGTTTGGTTTAGCCGGATCAAAGGATATTTTAAGCAAGTGAGATTTAAACGGAGCAGCCATGATAATACTCTATTCATCAAAAGAGAAGGAGGAAAGTTTATTATAGTAAGCATCTATGTTGATGATTTAATTTTTGCTGGAAATGATGACGTTTTGCTTGAAAAGTTCGAAGAGTCAATGAAGCAAGAGTTTGAGATGACTGATCTTGGTTTGATAAGGTTTTTTCTTGGTGTGGAAGTTAGTCAAAGTCATGTTGGAATTCATTTGTGTCAGAAAAAGTATGTTCAAGAAGTGCTTGAAAGGTTTAAAATGGCAGATTGCAATCCTGTCAAAAATCCAATTGTTCATGGAGCTAAACTTACAAAGGAAGGTGGAGGAGAAGAAGTAGATGCCACTCTGTACAAACAAATGGTTGGGTGCTTAATGTATCTCACAGTGACAAGACCTGACATGATGTATGTTGTGCGTTGATCTCTCGTTTCATGGCAAAACCAAGGGAAGAACACATGCTGGCAGCAAAGAGAGTTTTGAGATATATGAAAGGTACTTTGGAGCTGGGAATTTTTTATAAGATAGGTTCTGAGCTGAAAGTAGAAGCATACACTGATAGTGATTATGCTGGGGACACTGATGATCGAAGAAGTACTTCAAGATATATGTTTTTAATAAATGGAGCTGCAATGTGTTGGAGTTCAAGAAAGCAAGAGGTGGTTACTCTGTCTTCTACTGAAGCAGAGTATGTTGTTGCAACTACATGTGCGTGCCATTGTTTTTGGTTTAAAGGAGTCTTGGAACAAAACTTCAGTGAAGCTTGTAAGTGTAAGGAGATTTACTGTGATGATACTTCATCAATAAAGTTGTCAAAGAATCTGGTGATGCATATGAGAACAAAGCACATCGATGTAAGATAACACTATTTGAGTGATCTTACAAATTAAGAGGTGCTGAAGCTAGTATTTTGTGGACCTGGAGAGCAGACGTCATGACGACATCATTGAAACTGGAAACGTTTGTTAAGTTGCGTGATCTTCTAGGAATGCGAGTACAAGGAGTTTAAACTGGATGTTGGTACAACATGTCCAGTTTAAGGAGGATTTTAATGGAGATGAATAAGTCATCTTTTAAGTCTATTGAATCTACTGAGAAGAGCTAGAGTCATGAGTCAGTTTTATCTATTTACTTCTATCAGTTAATGTGTCTAATAAAGTCTGATTTGTATTGGAGTAATGGTTATTCAATAAACGTAGTGGAGTAAGCATCAATTTCTTAAGAGTAAAGTCAAGTGTCATAAATTTTACGTAAAGGCTATGTATGCCATCAGCTTGTTCATGAATAAAGTGTATCTTCTCAAAACATGCAACTCTTATATTAACAACCAACTCGATGAATATGAGAAGAGAGCAAAAAAACGCATAATATGGATAGTGTTGAGTCTAATCGCTGCGGTTGCGTTTTATTCTTGGTTTGGGCTATACTTCACCCGCATGGACCGCGTTTTTACTTACAAGATGTAACAATGTACGACTTTAACATCTCTCAGCCAAATCTTATCTCCTCCAATCTCCAAGTCATTTCTCTTCTCGCAACTGTTGATACAAACTAGCTAGAACTCTGTTTGGAAACTCGAATCTATGTTGCGGATGATTCTGTTTTGATCTTTGATTGAGAATTAGAAAGAGAGATAGTATGAGAATTGACACAAGCAAGTATAGAGTTCCCTACAATTGTAGGTACATCTCTCTTCAGGTTTTGATACCAAGATATCCACTAACTCTCTGTTTTCTTTTCTGTTACAGATTCAAGCACATCAATGCTGTAAAATTCGAATGAGAAAAATGATTAACGACTTCCTCTTATATGTATATTAGATTACAAGTAATAGGCCCATTTGTTTTCTGCTTGATGTTGCTTCTTGGGCCTTGTAAAACATTCTGGCCCACCAGAGTTTTTGGTCACTCTATTCAGCTTAGAATAGAAGTAGTGGGCCTAGTTCTAAACCGAGTTTCTGGCCCAAACCCACTAATGCTTCGTGACTCACCTTCACACTCTCCACCTGAGTCGCAAAACCACCACTTCGTTGTCCGAAGACAACCTTTCAATCTCCACCTGAGCTTCAATTTTGAAGCTTATGTACAGGCAAAAGATTCAGCTCAGATAGTGTTTTGGTGTTACTGTTTCGAAGTCAAGGCTTCGGAAATCACTTTTCTTTGATTCTCATTTTGAATCTCCGTCGAAATCGAAGTGAGATGCAAAATCGACTCCAACACTTTTGCTTGCATATTCTCAAGGTAAGTGTTGACAAAGATTTTACCTTTCTGTTTCTTTGATTTCTGGATAATCGATGCTCGATTAACCAGATTCAGCTGTAAATTGTTACACAGGGTAACGTTACAACTCCTCTGTGATTTCACCCGAGTATCAAGTCCACCATCTTAATGACCAAAGACAGTCGATTCTGATTCTCTTTGAACTCCAACCTCACTGATTCTCTGTACAAGACCTTCGAATCAGATTTTATCCGCTTCTTTATAGAAGAATCTCCATCAAGTTTCAAACTTTCAAGTTGAAACGACAACAACATCAGTACACGCAATATCGCAGTGTAAGTGTTTTCAATACCTTTTTCAACATGTGAAATTTAACTCCTTCAGATAGCTTTGAACCTGCTGTTCAGATACTGAACAGCTTCCCGCTTTGTCTTCTTCATTTGTAGAAAACCCGAGACGAAGCTTCTTGTGTATTTGATCAAACAACTGTCATGTTCAAAGACCTAAGAATGTCTTTGAACTTCTCTCCAGGACGAACCTTTGTTAGCATGTCAGCAGGGTTTACAGAGGTATGTATCTTCAGAACCTGCACAAGATCTTCATCTATTACATCACGTACATAGTTGAACTTGATCTGTACATGCTTTGTTCTTTCACTGCATACACGGTTTTTAGCTAGATGAATTGCACTTTGTGAATCACAAAACAATTCCACTGATCCTTGCTTAAAACCCATTTCTTCACATATGCTTTTCAACCATACTGCTTCTCTACTTGAATCTGATAAGGCAATGTATTCAGCCTCTGTAATTGATAGAGCCACAACCTTTTGTATTCTTGATCTCCAGCTGACTGTATTTCCACCAATTATGAATACAAAACCTGTCGTTGATCTCCTTTTATCTAGGTCTGATGCAAAGTCTGAGTCACAAAACCCTCTTATGATGAAATCTGATTATTTTGTGAACTGCAAACTTATTCCTGAAGTTTCTTTTATGTATTTCATAACCCATTTCACAGCTAACCAATGATTTTTGCCTGGTTTTGACATGTACCTGCTGATTAAACCTACTGCGTGAGCAATATCTGGGCGAGTACCTATCATGGCGTACATCAAGCTTCCTACAGCACTTGAATAAGGTACATCTTCCATTTCTTTAACCTGCAACTGTTCTTCTTCATCTGTCAGTTTCTGTAGTTTGAAATGTGCTCCTATTGGGGTTTGAACTGATCTACAATCCTCCATATTGAATGTTCTTAGGACCTTTTGTAGATAGTTTTTCTGTGAAAGAATTAGTGTTCCTTTCCTCTTATCTCTGATGATATCCATTCCCAATATCTTCTTAGCTGACCCTAGATCCTTCATTTCAAATTCAGAACTGAAAAGTTTCTTCAATCTTCCTATTTCTGTCTTGTTCACCGATGCTACCAGCATATCATCCACATAGAGCAGTAAATAGATCATTTCTGTAGGTTTATTTCCCTTGATGTAAACACACAGATCATAGTTGCATTTAAAAAATCCTTGACTGGTCACAAATGAATCAAACTTATGATTCCATTCCCTAGGAGATTGCTATAAACCATAAAGTGATTTCCTTAGCAAGCAAACTTTGTTCTCCTCACCCCTTTTCACATAACCCTCTGGTTGCTCCATGAATATAGTTTCCTTTAGAACTCCATGTAAAAAAGCTGTTTTTACATCTAGCTGCTCGAGTTCCATATCTAGATTAACAACTACTGATAGTAGAATCCTTATAGAGGTATGTTTAACAACTGGGGCAAAAACCTCATTATAATCTACTCCTTCAGTCTGTGAGAACCCTTTTGCCACTAATCTCGCTTTGTGTCTCGGTTTTTCAACACCTGGGATCCCTGGTTTTACTTTATAAATCCATTTGCAACCGATAACTTTCTGGTTCTTAGGTCTGTCCACTAGGTCCCAAGTATGATTTTTCATAAGAGATATCATCTCTTCATCCATACCAGACTTCCATTGCTCCTTAGCTGAACTTCGTTGAGCTTCATGAAACGTGTTTGGTTCCTCAATATTAATCGTCTCAAAACTTGCTAAAGCATAGGCTGTAAAGTCTGCATCCTCAAATCTCGAAGGTGGTTTTATAGTTCTTCTTTTCCTGTCTCTTGCTAATAGGTAGTCATATTCACTATCAGCATCTGGTGAATCAATCTGTTGTTCTGTATCTGACTGTTGCACTGTTTCTGACTCCTTTTCATCCTCTGAGTCTGAATCTGAAACTATTATCGTATCTAAATCAACAGAATTTGAACCTCCATTCGTTTTATTCTCTCCACCTGACACAGTAACTATCTTTCTCTGCTACTTTTCACCTAAAACCTCCTCTAGATCTTCCTTGAAGGATACCCTTTTCTTAGACTTAATTTCTGCTGCATTGGATTCCTTCACTTCTGCTTTCTCTGAATTTCGATTGCTTAAGAATGTTGA
The DNA here is from genome assembly GCA_900406435.1 of Lepidium aucheri. Classification (NCBI taxonomy): domain Eukaryota; kingdom Viridiplantae; phylum Streptophyta; class Magnoliopsida; order Brassicales; family Brassicaceae; genus Lepidium; species Lepidium aucheri. The sequence goes on along the minus strand of OVBA01000956.1, from coordinate 20,146 downwards.
CTCATCAAATATTACATCCTTGCTGATTGTTACTTTAAGATCGTCTAATAGCCATACTCTATAGCCTTTAGTCCCTTGACCATAGCCCAGAAATACACCTTTTGTCGCTCTTGGACTGATCTTATCCCTAACAGTATGTACATAGGCCATACATCCAAAGCTCCTCATATGACCATAATCTAGCTTTTTCTCTGTCCATAACTCCTCTGGAATTTCAAAATTCACAGAAGCTGAGGGTGATCTATTAATCACATATACAGCTGTTGAAGCTGCCTCTGCCCAGAATTCTCCACCCAAACCAGAATCTACTAACATACATCTTACTTTGTCCATAATGGTTCTGTTCATCCTCTCAGAAATCCCATTCTGCTGTGGGGTATAAGGACATGTTTTATGTCTTTTTATACCCGAATCCTTACAAAGTTGATCAAACCTTGTGTTACAGAACTCCAAACCATTATTTGTCCTCAGACATTTAATCCTTTTCCCATTCTGATTTTCGACAAGTGTTTTCCATTCAACAAATTTTTGAAATGCTTCGTCCTTTGTTTTCAGAAAGTATATCCATGTTTTCTTTGAATAGTCATCAATAAAAGTGATGAAATATTGTGACCCTGATAAACTAGGAGTAACACTTGGAGAACCACACAAATATGTATGTATGTAGTCTAGAACTGATTTTGTTGTCTTGTTAGCCTTTTTGAAACTGAGCTTATGTGATTTTCCAAGAGTGCACGCTTCACAGAAACCTACTGTCTTAATCTCTTCTTTCTTAAGATAACCCCTTCTGACTAATGTCTCCATTGATCTCTGGTTCATGTGAGCTAATCTTCTGTGCCACTTTTGCGTCATGTCTGAAGTTTCCTTTGCAACATTTGCTTGAGGTTTCTGTACACTCCCTTGAAGAAAATATAGACCATTATGATAAGCACCAGTCATAACTTCTTTTTCTCCTTTGTAGAATGTAACTTTGAAGTCCTTCCCAACGTAATGACATCCGGCTTGTTCTAACTGACCATAGGAGATTAGGTTTCTGCTTAATTCTGGCATGTATCTTACATCCTTTAACACCACCTGCGAACCATCTGAATTGTTTACTGTGATACTTCCGATCCCTTTAATTTCACATGATGTATCATTTCCCATCAATACTCTGTTTCCTTCCAGTTCTTTGAACTCTGAGAGTATTTCTCTGTTTGGTGTCATAGGATAAGTGCATCCAGAGTCCATAACCCACTCCTCTGTCTGATCTTTTCTCTGATCTTCCTCTTGAATCTACGACCAGACTTTCCGCTGTTGATTTTGATCTGTTCAAGAGTCCCTTTTGCCTCAGATTAGCCTCCATTCCATAAGCTCCTGTTATGACATCATTCATGGATAGAGTTTCTTTAGTATTACCAAATTGCAACGTGTGAACCAATGGATCATACGCAGATGGTAAACTGTTTAGTAGAGCTATTGCTTGATCCTCATCCTGAATTGTAACCTTTAAGCTTGCCAGATCTCCTACCAATTTCAAGAAGACGTCCAGATACTCCTCTATAGATTTATCTTCTTCCATCCTATATAGAGTAAATTGCCTCTTTAAGTATACTCTGTTAGCTTTGGTCTTTGTCTGGTAATCTCTTTCAAGAGCTTTCCATTGCTTAAAGGCTGTTGGTTTATCCATTATCTTCCTTAGAACAGAATTTGAAAGACACTGACCAAGAAGACTCCTTGCTCTTTTGTCTTTCATTAGCCAATCCGGATCTTTAAGGCTTGGAATCGTTTTACCCAACTTGATCTCCTTTCCTGTATCTTTATCTGTTACTGTGGTTTCTTCAACAGTTTGCTGTTGTTCATGGTCTTCTTCCACGACTGAGAGCAATCCTAGAATCTCAAACTGACCCAAGATTCTATATTTCCACAAACCAAAATCCCCTTTACCATCAAATTTCTCTACTTCAAACTTGCCAGAAGTTGGTTCCATAGCTGATTACAAATGATCTTTACTTGCTATCTGCAGTATAACAAGAGAAGATAAATGTAGTTGCTAACCAGTCAGATCTTGCAACGAGTTACCGATGCTTTGAGGTAAGTGATCGATATCGAAAGAGTTTCAATAAGAACTGATCAATCTGTGATTAATCTTGAAGCTTCTTATAATCTTTCTTGTGATATGTGATGTTTCTATGTATTCCTCCGTTGATGATTGCAGAGAACGATCACGGAGACGACGAGACTTCTGAGATTCACGCACAATGATCAGGTGCGATTTCCTTTTTCCAAGTTCTATAATCCACCTCCAGCTGAGTTTGTCTTGCACCTTTTGATCGTGATTACCACAAACCTGGATGCTCTGATACCACTTGTTGATACAAACTAGCTAGAACTCTGTTTGGAAACTCGAATCTATGTTGCGGATGATTCTGTTTTGATCTTTGATTGAGAATTAGAAAGAGAGATAGAATGAGAATTGACACAAGTAAGTATAGAGTTCCCTACAATTGTAGGTACATCTCTTTTCTGTTACAGATTCAAGCACATCAATGGTGGAAAATTCGAATGAGGAAGATGATTAACGACTTCCTCTTATATGTATAGCAGATTACAAGTAATAGGCCCATTTGTTTTCTGCTTGATGTTGCTTCTTGGGCCTTGTAAAACATTCTGACCCACCAGAGTTTTTGGTCACTCTATTCAGCTTAGAATAGAAGTAGTGGGCCTAGCTCTAAACCGAGTTTCTGGCCCAAACCCACTAATGCTTTGTGACTCACCTTCACAACAACCCAAATGACAAGATCGGAATTTTCTACGACCGTCTCGATATCTATGCCTTGTACCACAACCAAGAGTAACGTTTTAGCGTTTTACTGTGATCTGCTTTTGCATTATTTGGTTACAGTGTGTATATTGTGTATGGATCACCAAATGTCTCATCTTAACGTTTGTCTACGAAAATACAAAACTCATCCATTTCACATTTTTTTGGTTACAGTGTATATTTTATTGTTTTGGATTTATAATAGTAACATTGTAAAGTTAAAAAGACCAATACCAAAAATATGAACGTGAACTCGACTAACTTTCTTATCCGTTGGATTGGCCAAGTTTGCCCAAATTACATTCGTGAAAAACAAATGCAAATTCAAAACTAATCATTATTATTACTATTTTATAGTATATGTAATATATATTCTAGAAGGCTTTAAGCGCTAATATAAATTTGGCAGAAGCTAAATACAAAAGGAAATAAAAACAAGGACCTATCAGACGAAAAAAAGAAAGCAAGAAAAAATAACTATTTTGAAAATTTGTAAATCATGCTCCCAACTTTTCGTTTCTATAGTTAGAATTAGGTTAACATTTTAAATCATTATATCCTTTGCAAAACCAAAGAAAAGGTAAAAAATGGGTTCCCAATTAAACAATTCGTATATAATCAAATCTTTAATTATAATTTTAAATATGTAAATATTAATTTTTAATAAAACAATATATTTATGTATATACGTATAATTCATGTATTTTGGATAAGTTTTACTTTAACAATGAGAGACACCCTAACTACGTCCAGATTCGATTCGGTTTGGCCACGGGCAGATCAGACACTTAACCAAATTACGTTTCTTTATTTACTTAGTCAAAATTCGAGTTGTGACGGTTTGATAAGCCCAAAATAATGCATAACACAATCAAATAGGGTTGTAGTACAACAATCGTTTGCTAAATGCTTATTAAATATGTAACTAGACCCAATAATCCTAATCTTATTCTATCCTTCCTCCATTCCACTTTGATCTCGCTCCTACTTAGCCACTTTCACGGACGTTGGGCTAATTATCACCCACAATCACGCAGATTGGATAAGCAACAGAATTGCTTAGTGAGTCGATCATCCTATCTCACCAGGCCAAACTAGAAATTGCAATTAAACAATAAATCAATCAAGTCAGGGAACAAGCGGTATTCATGCACAGAGTTTGCTCGAAACTGTCAGTTTAGCTATCTGGATTCACCCGAGTCAGCCAAAGTAACATTCTGGGACAAAAACAGTAATCAATCGGTCAGAATATACAGACAAGCAAGCAATCCTAACCCGTCTAAGATTTAATCCCATCTATTGCCCGAAAACAAACTCAGATTAACCCACGGTCACAAACTCACCTTTGCCTTAGCCTTTTCTGACACCTCTTGATGCTAGTTCAATCCTGATTGCGCCAAACTTGTCCAACTCAAGCACGATCGACCTTATTCTCACCCAAATCCGATCAAAATCGCCATTAAGCCTTTGCAGAAACCTTTTTCGTTCTTTACTTAGAGTATTTTGCAAAATTAGGTTATGACGACGGCTCTAGGCATCTATTTTAGTTTTGGGTGGCAAAACTCTAACCCTAGTTCCTTTCGGTTGCACCAGGTCCAATTCCACTTAATCTAAACCGATTTCAATCAGCGGTACAATCCACCCATACCGGCTCTCGACCGGCTTAGCCAATCTTTGATCCAACCCATCCGGACATGCATATTTCCTGTCCGAAAATGGACCTAATCTGTTTGAATACCAACCCTTGTCCAAAAAACTTGTACCTTGTCTGAAGGTCAACCTACCGGAGGCGAACAATCCTTAAACATGTCCGAACCACGACCAATCTGATCGGGATGTCCGTTTGGTATGAATCCGATCAACTTTTCTGAATCCGACCATGCTGTCTGAAACGGACTTGTCCGAAGTCCCATACTTAGTTGAATTTTCTCGGACTTGACTGATTTCTCTTGTATATTCAGATTCTCATTGCCTTTTCTCGACTGAAACTCAACTTTCGGTCCATCCGCCTTGATCATCTCTGTCCCAACTTACCTACTTCCCTTGAACCAATCCGGAATCACCCAAAGACCCATAGTTAGCGGGCGTTACGAAGGTCTCTTTGTAACTTTTGTGGTCTCAGCCTCTCAGGGGCTGCCGATATCATCATGAACAAGGTTCAACCGCCGTAAATGCAAACTGAGAAAAAACGTTAATGTTCTCCTTCTGCGTTTCTTACCTCATATACTTGGAAATATTCGGACTCATCTTAGTCCATTTTATGATTGACATATTTGCAAATTATTTCTCCGTTTCAAACGCCTCAAACGCAAACGCAACAGCTGATTCGAACATTGTGTTTATGGCAAAGTGTCTAGGTAGTAAACATGTGAAGTATATTTCCATACAACCAAATCATCATGTTTATAACCGGAAATTTCAACGAATAACTATTTTTCTATGCCGTTTTCAAAATGAAACATCCTGTAATGGGCGTTTTTTGAGATTTCCGTGTCAACGTCTTGTCTACTATTAAGATAAAAACACTTCATAAACTTCACAATTCATTCTTGAGTGTGATATGACATGTGACGATTTTCCGGTGAGAATTTGTTTCAGCAGGGTTCTTCTTTTTGGATTCTATCCGATCTCTAGTTCTTGGCTATAGTGTTCGTCAATTTATTTTTAATTTTTTTTTGTATAGTGTAAATTATATTTTTTCCTTTTTGATCATATTTATAGTTTATTTTTTCTGATGAAACATACGATAAGATTAAGCACATGGTTACTCTCTTTTTCTTTTTCATTTTTATTTTAAGTTGCTGAACTATACATTGTATGATATACATCGTGTGTGTATATATATATATATACTAGGGTTATACCCACACTATATCATGAGATTTGATTTTTTTTTCAACTCGTGCTCGTTTGGTTTTTAGATCCGTGTTGATATTTTAAATATTATTTTCGAGATATTGTTTTAGTGGCCCAAAACTCAAATCAAAATCAACCAGAAATAAGAAAAATCGAATACGAACCAAACCTAACAAAATATCTCAATGGATCCTAAACCTATATATTTAGGAAACCAAACCAGAACCAAATTCTAGAGCTTTTTTATTTATTTTGGATTTTCATAATAAAATATTCAAACTCGAACTCGATCTATACCGAATCAAATCCGAATTAAAAAATATAAATAACTGAATAATTGTTATATCAAAAGAGCCAAAAACCAAATTAGAAGAACCAAACCCAAAAAAATACTATAATGAGTACTTAATCTATGTATTTGGAAAATCGAATCAAAACCTGAAGCAGAACTGAATTAAAAATCAAATTTATACACGATATATTTTAATTTAATTCTAATCTCCTTAGAAATTTTTCTATTAAATTTTATTAACTTTGAGCTTTTGATCATACTGTGTACGAATTCTATATTCACGGTCAAAATTGTTATGAGCCTTAGATTAACTTTATCCTATAGTTTATAACACAGTCAAAATAAAAGTGTTTTCCACTTTAATATAATACTAGGATTATATCCGCATTATAACGCGGGATTTGATTATTTTCTTAATTTTTTACATTTAAGTTGTTAGACCCTTGCTGATATTTTGAAATATTTTTTGAGATGTTGATTCAAAAACGGTAACCCGAACCAAAATTAATTTTTATTAGATAAATCAAACCTAACAGAATACTCAAATGAGTCCTAAATCTATATATTCAAAAATCCAAACCCGAACAGGAACCAAATTAAGAATCAAATTTTAACTTTCTAGAGTTTTTCATTAATATTTTTTTATTTTTAAAACTATATATAAAAATACATCTAAACCCAAACTCAATCTATACCGAACCAAACCATATGAAAAAAATAACAAAATCTGAGTAAATCTTAAATCAAAAGAACCAAAATGCCAAATTAAAGGAACCAAACCTAAAAAATACAAAAAATAGGTTTTAAATCTATAATCCGAAAAATCGAATCCAAACCCAAACCTGAACCAGATCAAGAACCAAATTTTTAACCGATATATTTTTATTAATTTGTTTTTTTTTATTTTTTTATTAAATACTTATTAGTTTTAAATTTGTATATATAAATTTGTAACAAAATTCATCTTAGTCTTATTTTAAGGGTTATTACAAATTATATATTAATTTTATCCTAAACTTTATAACACGGCCAAAATGAAAGTGTCTTCCAGTTTAATATAATATATATATATATATATAAAAGTTAGCATATATATTATTATTTAAAAACATATTAATTAGAATAAAATTTTTAAAGGAATTAAATACAAATTGATTCTCTAATACTCCAATCATGGGTCAAATCTTTAATTTTGTAATTCAAATATCTAAGAATTACATATTTTGAAAAAAATTATATAAGCTTTTCAGACTTAAGAAATTTTCTAAATAAAGAACAATAATGTCTATTATTCGAGTTGAGACACCACATTTTTTTGTCAACTTAACTCGATTTAAGAGGAAGATCGGGTCCAAAAAGCCGGTACATTGTTAACATATGTTTGATTCCTAGATAACCCTCTAACATTGCGGGCCAAAATATCGGCTTTGAAATTAAGGGCATGCGGAATCCAGACCACAGAAAAAAGACGGAAAGATCGTCTGAGACGGAAAGATTCTTCTATGTGCTAAATTTATTTTTACGGGTAATTGTCCTGATACTGCTTGCCACATAAAGTGTCTTAATTTATGTGGAGCTTCAATCCACCAGACTTGTGATTGAATCTCTTGAATGTTTGGTCCATAAGAATTTGTAGTATATTGTGCAATATTTTTTCTACCCAATATCCTGATCGAACAGTATAGACTCCCGATTTGGTGTAATGCCACCCAACCGAGTCCGGAGTGGATACCCTTGGGATATGTAATCCCAAGATCATAGTTGCATCATATGGGCAAAATAATTGTCTTACCAAAGTTTCTTTCCAAAGACGTGATCTCGAGTCAATCAGATCACTTACCCATATATATATATATCTGAGCCCATGTTTATAGCTGGTCTTGGATACTGATCAGGTATCCATGGATCAAACCACACTTTGATAGTATCTCCATTATAAATTTGATTTATCAAATCCTTACTTACCAAAGCTCGAACGGAAACAATGCTCTTCCATCCATAGGAAGGTGAGTACACTCTTCGTGGTATTAAGGGGTTAGAGCCCAAAAAATAACACCCTTTGAAATTTTTGCTATTAATGAGTTAGGAAATGAAATAATTCTCCATAATTGTTTAGCTAGAAGGGCGGAGTTAAATTCTTCAAGTGCTCTAAAACCCAAACCTCCCTCCGTTTTACTCTTGGATAGATGTTCCCACATAGCCCAGTGTATTCCTTTTGAAGACCCAGAATTATGCCACTAAAATTTTGCAATTATAGTTGTAATCTTAGCTGTAATCGTTTTAGGCAGTCAATACCATGACATTACATAAGATGGAATCGCTGTAAGTACAGATTTGATTAGAACCTCCTCCCCCCCCTCTTTGAAAGGAACTTAGCTGACCATGAGTTAATCCTCGTCTCAATTTTCTCTTTAATGAAAGAGAAAACTTTTGACTTTGCTCCTTCTAATCCTTCAGGGAGACCCAAATAAGTCCCCATACCTCCTATGGTCTGAATTCCCAAGATCGCTTGTATTTTTAATTTTTTCATTGGATCAATACCCTTCCCAAATTGGATGGAAGATTTTGAGAAGTTAATTTGTTGTCCAGAGACTAGCTCATAACCTTTTAGGACATCTAAAATTGTATTTGATTCTTCTACATCTGCCTTACAGAATAAAGACTGTCATCCGCAAATAATAGATGAGACACCTTAGGACTTGTACAAGCAACTGAAATACCAGTCAAAAGGTTTTGTGACTCCACAGATTTTAATTTTGCAATTAGTGCTTCTGTGCATAGAATAAATAAGTAAGGTGATAAGTGATCTTCTTGTCTTAAACCTTGTTGGGGAGTAATTTTCCCTCTTGGTTCTCTGTTAATAAGAACCCGATACCGGACGGAAGAGACGCAATGAAAAATACCTTTGACCCACCTTTCATGAAATCCTAATTTTAGAAGTAACTTTTGAAGAAAACCCCATTCAATTCGATCATAAGCTTTACTCATGTTAGTTTTGATTGCCATGTAAGCTCCTGTAATCTTCTTGTTTGTTCTTAATGCATGAAACATCTCATGGGTTATTATAATATTGTCTGAAATGAGTCGTCCTGAAACAAAAGCGGATTCTGTATCTCATACTAAAACGAGTATAATCTTCTTCAGTCTTAGACATACCACCTTGGAAATAATTTTATATACGATGTTACATAAACTGATGGGTCTAAATTCTGTCATTTTGGTAAATCTTGATGATTTTGGGATCAAACAAATATTTGTAAAGTTGAGTTCGTTATCAAATAAGCCTGCGTCTAAGAAATCATCTACCACTCTCACCAAATCATTCTTAATGATAGGCCATGATTGTTGGAAAAAGTACAGTTATTCCATCTCGTCATGGTGCTTTCCCCGGATCCATCATCAAAACTGCTTTTCTTACTTCCTCCTCTGTTTTCTTTGCTAACAACGCATCATTCCATTCATCAGAAACCATCGATTCTATACCTTTGAGCGATGACTCAAATTCAGTTGTACCATTTGTTGTAAATAGATTCTTGAAATAATTGACAGTTTCATGTTCGATGTCATCCTGTTGGTCAATCCATCTATTATTCTCATCATAAAGGCCTATAATTCGATTTTTTGCTGGTCGTTGTTTAGTTTATGCATGGAAAAATCTCATATTTCTATCGCCTTCTTGGAGCCATTTATTTCTACTTTTTTGTTTCCAATATGTCTCTTCGTCCTTGTATGCTGAACATAACTCGTTTGTCACCTTTTTTACTTCTGATGTTGGGCAGAAATTCTGTTTTTTCATGCCCTCTAGTCTATGTTTTAATGACTCAATTTTATCCTTAGTAGGGAAATTTTGTCGTTTTCTCCATTTTGAAATTTCTCTTCTACAATTTGTAATTTTGTTAAGGATTCGACATCAACAAAGGTTCGCATACCTCGTCAATCCTTGTTTAATGGCTAAGTCGAACCCTGGTTTCCCAACCCACCGTTTGTCAAAACTAAACCCCGAATGGTGTTTAAAATTATTTGCCTTCATTTCTACTAAAATCGGACGATGATCCGAGCCAATCATCTTTAAGTACTCTGTTTGAGAATTTGGAAAGAGTGTATGCTAATCCTCGTTACCAAATGCCTTGTCTAATTTACATCTAATTATCTCGTTTTGTCTAACACCTCTCCAAGACCATGTATCCCCAACACATGGGAATTCAATGAAGCCATAGTTTTGGAGCATAGTATTGAAAGGAACAAAAGAAGTTAAACTTCTACTTCTGCCTCCTTGTTTTTCATGATGTCCTGAGATCTCATTAAAGTCGCCAATCGTGAGCCATGGCTCAGTTTGTTGAGTACCGTATCGGGATAATCTTTCCCACACTTGCTCTCGCAGATGATAAACAGGTTCTCCATAGATGAATGAAATAAATGTCTTCTTTCCCCGAAGGTCTAGAGAAATGTCAATAATATTTTTGTTTTTATTATGTAAATTTACAGTGAAATGGTTATTGTAAAGAAGATATAAGCCTCCGCTTGTTCCCAATGGTTCTACTGTGATCATATTGTCCATATGTAGGTTCCCTGCTAAGCGTTCCATATAATCCTCCTTTTTTTTTGTTTCCATCAGAAAAATAAAGTCTGCTTTATATTGTTTGACAATATCCTTCAAATAATTAGTTGTAAGTAGGGTTCCAATACCATGAGAGTTCCAAGATATAATTTTTATCATATGGGAAAGAATTTAAAAATGACTTGGTATATTATTAATGCCTGAAGTGGCATGATTTGAGTCTTTGATATTATTCGTAAGAACATGACTATTGTAAAAGATTTCATAATAAAGAAAACTTGTTTCTTATTATTATCTGCAAACAGATTTGAGTTTGAACAAAAAGGCCATATATAACCGCAACTTTGTGAATAAAATAACTTAATCATTAAAAGATTCAAACGCATAGAATTAAAAGGACGATGCCATATTTCGTCATTACCAAGCAAGATCTTTGCAAATTTGATCTTGTTAGCATTCAATGATATATGTTCGGAAAGGAAAACCAAATAACTTGTAATTATTGGTAAATTGGATTAATTCTTGGGAGTGAATTAAAGTGCTTGATATTTAATAGAAAGCTCCATGAAAGTTTACTGGAACATTTAATTCAGGCTTCCAAATCTGTTGGATATAAAAAATTTTCTCATTAAGTCAGAGAATAACATTATGTCGACGGAGATCCTCACTGTCAAGAGCTGCCTCCATACATGTCATTCTTGAACTATAAGAGTGTTGTAGCCATCCCAATTTGGACTGGAGATTATTCTTGAACCCTTAACCTGCTTATGAAAATTAAGGGAGTGAATAATAGTCTTCCTAATAACTTTAAAATTGATGACATAATACTGAAACCACCAACACAAATGCGATCTTCCTTGAATCACTACTACAAAATCCTCCTTTCTTTTCCCTGTAACTCTTGTTGTAAGATGTGTATTTTTTGTTTTTCTCCAATCTATAATTTTTATCACTAGAACTGAGTGAGGAACTGCTTGAACTTTTAATAGGATTCTTGTTTTTTCCCATCCTGAAACCTTTGGTATGATCGAGAAAAAAATGTGTGTTCTGGTTCTCTCTTGGAATTGTCTCTGCCTTTGTCGCTATTCGTACTTGGTGGTACTCAATTATTGCTATAGTACTCTGAGATATGATACATGTACAAACACAATCATCATCATCATCCTTCTGTTTAGTTGATATCGAGTTCAAATCCTCCGCATCTTGACGGAAAGAAAGCTCCATTTCATTGCATAGATTAATTAGGGATCTCCTTAAAAAACTTGTTTGCTTGATAATTTGATTAATAGCTTAATAGATATTAGTAGGGACTTGGAATTGTCTTCGATTTCTTCCTTCTACAGAAGAAAACCCTTTTGATTTCATCTTGATATGAAAAATTGATAAATAAAGCATGAGATCTGGTTTCATTGCTGTTTTAACCTTTGCTGTGGAAAGCTTCGCAAGGTCAGGTGAAGCCCCCTTCGTCATCCCCTTCTCTTTCCGTCGCTGTTCCGCCTTCATTTTAATGATCACCAAAAAATTGCACTGTTTTTCGCCTCTCCTCTCATTTCGTGTGTTCTTTTTTTTATAGATTTGATTTAAAACATCAATATAATTTATCGCAATCTCAACTTTAATTTTTCAAATTCTTACAATATAGAAAACTATGTTGCAAAACCTTTTTGTTGAGGTTACATGTCTACTTTCTGAAGTGTCCTACCGGAATTTGACTTTAAATTATACATAACACCGATCCATAAAATTTTATATATAAGCGTTTAAAAGTTAGAGATAAAGCTAATTGTTTGATAGAAAAATTTATGTGGCTGCATAACTAAAGATTCGTCTATAATCTCTAAAGTGCTTTTCATGGTAATTAATTATTACCAAATAAATATTGTTAAAAAATATTTATCTTCATTAAAATTAATAATGGACATCCTATATTTTCATCATAATTTGAACCCTCTCATTTCATTAAAAGGTTTAAAAACTCAAACATGTTTACTATTTTGGATTGATTCGTTCAACCAGTTTACCCAGGTTACGTAAAAATAGTGGGTTTTCTGAGTTTTATTGGTTTTTTAAGTAGTCGGTTATTGTATAGGACCCGACCCAGCTAGTTGGTGAGTCATTGATGTATCCCATTTTTATCAGTTTTGAGTCACATTTTCAATAGTTTTTAGAGTCTTTGTTAGTCTTTCAGAGCTTTTTCAGATACAAAATTAGATAAAATGGATGGAAGCACTCAAAACAAGGATTAGAGCAAAAAGGAGCATTTTCTGGCGTTTTTAGCATCAAGATCGATAGATCTCACATTGGATCAATCGATTCCCTCTCCTCCAGAAGATGCTCCTGACCTGAGGAACGACCAATTGTATTTGGAAGTCATCCTAGAGTTGAACGATCGATCCCAACTTGGATCGATCGATCCATCCCCTAAAGAGTGATTACGCCCGACTTGAAGATCGACCAGCTGAGCTAAAAATGACTATTCTACAATAGATTGATTGATCTACACCTGGATCGTTCGATTCACAGGCCAACGCAGAAAATCTATATTTCCTTATTTTGTATTAAATGCGTTTTTGGCATACTTAATTAGGTTTTTGGAGTTCAGAATATAACGTATGTCATATTTTCCATAGCCGACTTTTGTATACTCTTGGGGAGAAGATTTCATGATCTACCTTGACAAGATTTCTAAATTCTTATTTAATTTACATTGCAGCTCAATTATGTTTTCTTCAATATCATTTTCTTTGTTTTCTTTGATTATGTCTGAGTAGTTCTCTAATCAATTTTAGGGTTTTTGAGGGATTTTGGAATTCAATGGATTAGGGACAAATAGGGCTTGATAATTAGTGTTTTCCAGGTATAGCTGAGTTTAGTGCTTAGATTAACCTGATCACCTAGTTTATGATCTTAGGTTGTTTAACTCTCCAAGTAAATGCATGAACTAACATAGATGAGCAACTATTCCTTAACCAATAAAAGTTGTTATTAAGGTTTACTGTGGATCTATCAGACCATTTCGTTAATGTGTGTTTAGATCTAGGACCAAATGACAGTTTAGGATCCCTAGGTTGCTAGATATAGTAGTTAATGTCACGATTGTGGGTTGGCTATAAATTTATGTTTGAGTCGATAATTGATTGAATGTGTGCCCTAAATAGTTCCTTGCTTTGAATTTTTATCTCGTGATGACTTTCTGATACCTAATATTTTTAATATTGGATTTCATATTATTAATTTTCTAAGTTGTTAGTAGCAATTAATTTCTCATTGTTTGACTTAGCTTGAATTAGATTTGAGTGATCAATAGTGCAATCTGTGGTTCTCGTGGATTCGATCCCTAAGTACTACACTCATTTGTTGTGCACTTGCAGTAGATTACTAGGGTAAAACTCTAAGTGACATCAGTAACCGGCTTTACCGGTCCAGTCGCGGGTCTGGGTCGGGTTTAAAAACATTGCTTATAACTTAGTAATATGGTTACAAATAGAAACATAGGATAACTTAATAATTACGATACATTAAATCACAAGACTAGCTCCCATTTACATATATACCCCTCAAAAGTGCATTACTATAACCTTCCAATCTCTTCACTCACCAAACAAACAAAAAAACAATTGTGACCAACATGATGACTATGAGAAGAGAGCAAGAAGACGCATTATGGCAGTGTTTGTTGGATTATCAATTTGTTTATAGAAGAGAAGAGAAGGAAGAGACAGAGTAATAGAACTATAGAAGAATGAAATGGAAACTCTTTATACTGAAACTTACTGGTTTTACATCAAATACAAAACTGTTTATATAGACAATAAATAGACACAATCTAAGAGTTGCATCTCTTCTACTTGTGACCTTTCAACAATAAGACTTAATCTAAAAGTTACGACACTAAACATATCTAAACGTCACAACCCTTAATGTATTAATACATTACATACATTACTAATATTACTAAAGATCACAAAACTGAGTTATAAACCAACACTTCCCCTTAATTGAGTTTTCTTTTCACTCCAAACTTCTTCCTTAGTTATTGTATCTTTCTTCCATTCTCTTTTTTTTGGGGATGTCCTTTCCTCTCATATCCATTAGTATATGCACCCTTTAGTGATTGCACCTTTTGATGATGAGACTTTTAGTGATCAAAACTTTTACTGATCGCAATTTTTGGTGCTTGCATCCTTTCTTCAAATCCTCACGTAGGTACTCAATTATTTGTAACCGTTAGTTTATAACTGTTTCTGCCTTAAACCTTTTTTAGCCTTTAGGATGTGGGTAATCCTTCCTCTTATCCTTCGAAATTGTATTTTTATTCCTTCTGATCCAAATCGTGAATGTTTTGGCATTCCTTGTGGGTTCAATCTTTGATCCTTGACTTTTCTATTTTGAATTCATGACAAATTTGATATGGTCTACGAAAATGATTATAACGTTTAAACCGTATCTTTGATTTTAAATCCAAAACCTTTTTTGGAAAGTAGATAGACATATCTTTGTAACGGTGAGTATATCGATGCGTGGTTTATCCATAGTAGATGGTAAACTGCAATTAAAGATGGTGACCCGAATCTGTCTTTCAACCACTCTATCTCAAACTTACTTTTCTCTCCTTTTCTGGTGTCCTCTTGATCACCAAATTTTTGTGTGAACCTCTTCATGTCTTCTTAGGTAATCTCTTCAACCGAATAGTGCTTCATTTTTTTCTAAGGTAAGCATCGTCCTTTGGTGCATGGTATCCTCTTTTGATCACCATAACATCTCCATGATATATTTTTGCGTGAACCTCTTCACGTCTTCTTCGGTACTCTCTTCAACCGACTAGTGCTCCATTCTTTTTCGAGGCAAGCATTCTGCGTGATCACCAACCTGACTCTGATACCATGATTAAGGATCAGACAACAAACAAATTTTACTTTATTTTTGTTTCTCTCGATTTCTTGTTCAACACCAACAAAATTCTCTCTTCTAATTCTTACACAATTGATGTAAACAAAAACCACACAACTTTATTAGATATTCAAATTGTATTGAAAGGTTTACAAGAAACACATTCACTAAAGGATATGTCTCTAGAAGACAACCCAATATAGAGACACAAACATACAAAGGCAATGGTTCATATATAACTAACATATTCGTATCCTTTCAACCACTGAATGATATGTAATGTATATTTAAAACACATACAATACTTTATAATATAATCCTAAGTTAATAATTAATGTGAAGATTCAACATTCCTCCTTGATCATGGCTTCATCGTTAAACCTGACCTTTCTCGTAAGAACTCGAATCGTGATTTGTCTAAAGGCTTTGTGAATATGTCTACTAGTTGTAACTCACTTGGGAAATATTCAAGTTTAATCTTCCGTTCTGGTTCATCCTCTTGTACAAAGTGATATTTGATGTCAATGTGCTTGGTTCGACGATGTTGAACTGGATTCTTTCCGATTGCAATCGCTGACTTGTTATTACAAAATATATTCACACCTTTCTCTATTTTGAAGCCAATCTCATTCACTATCCATTGCAATCAATTACGCTTCCGCCGGTTATTGAGAAATTGTTTTTTTCTTGCTAGAATTCCAAAAAAAACACTTGATCCAATCGTAAAAACGTACCCGCTTGTGTTTTTCTTATCCTCAACCGATCCTCCCCAATCACTATAAAAAAATCCTACCAATTCTAGTTCTTCTACTTACTTGAAATGAATTCCATATGTCAAAGTTCCCTTGACATATCTAAGAACACGTTTGGCTTCATGAAAATGATGCTTTAGTGGAGATGTCATGTATCGAGACAAATAAGAACTCGCATACATAATGTCGGATCTAGAAGCACAAAGATATAACATACCTCCAGTCATGCTTTTTTACTTTGTAACATCTTCAGTCTTCTCATTTAATTTCTCCTGCTTTGCCGTGAGGAGTTAGTGGAGTTGACAACTCTTTACAATCTTGCATCCCAAACGTTTTTAAAAGCTTCCTTGCATACTTTTCTTGTGAGAGAATTATTGCTTCTTTATTTTGTATTACTTCCATACCAAAAAAGAAAATTTAGTTCGCCTAAGTCAGTCATCTCAAATTCACTCTTCATCTCTACTTTAAACTTCTCAATCTTTATCATGTTGCAAGAGTCTCTTATACATCTGTTTGTTGCCTCTATTCTCTTTTAAGTTTTCTCCACCGTTGCTACTGAGTTAAATCTCATTGTTTACGGTCGCTTTCTAAAGCGAGTGAAGATAAAAGAACTCTATTCCCAGAGTTTTCCAATAGTGCTAAATTGACGAGACCATCCTTCATGCTTCTGTGTCTCTTGCATGTGAGTACAATTCTGATCAGTTAATCAGATCTGCCGCCATTATCTCTGGTGTGATGTGTATAGCCGTGTTATAAACTATAAGATAAAAATCAATCTAAGAAACCCTTAAAAATAGGATTAAGGGGTTTGTTACAAATTTATAAAGCGAGAGTACATTCTCCTTTTTAGTGCATTTCAGCTGCGTCAACTCTCTTTTTGAAGCAGATAGTTCACGAGATAATTTAGTAAGTTATAAATGTAGAATTAATAAAAATTTAATAAAAATACTAAAAAAAAAACTAAAATTTAATATAAACATATCGATTACAAATTCGATTATTGATGTGGTTCCAATTCGAGTTTAAATTTAATTTTCTGGGTACATAGATTTATGATACCTTCTGGTGTTTTGTCGAGTTCAGTTCATTGAATTTATGTTTTTTGGTTCTTTTGATTCAAAACTTATTCGATTATTTTTATTTTTGAATATGATCCGGTTCGATATAATTCAAGTTTGGATTCATGTATCCCATATATTATTAGGAAGTGGTTTTTTAAAGAAGGCTTACGTGTCAACACCACATTTAATTTTAACGTGGTTGATTACAGAGTTACCCTAACATTAAACTATTAAGTTGCCTTCACATTAATTTTTGTTTATTTTTAATATTTAAATAATACTTTAACATTTTGTTATATAAATAATTACATTTAAAATTCATGATTCAAATTCATATTTAAATAAAATAAATTAATTAAAATTCATAAATTCATTTAATTATTATTTTGACTTAAGTTTGTTTGAAAAAAATAATGATCTTTTAAATTTGAAAATTATCTGAAAATTGGTTAAGAACATCTTATATATTATTATAGGAGGTAATTCTTATCAAAAAGATTATGTGTCAACACCATGTTTAATCAAACGTGATTAATTTATAAAGCTGCCTTCAATATTAAAAATTTAGAGGAATTTTAAGAAATACCCATTTTTTGTGTATCTTTTCGCAAAAATGCCCCTTGAAATTTACTTTTTCATAAACATTCTTCATTAATAAAAATGACAAAAATACTCTCAAAAACATTTTTATAAAGTTTTTATCTGTCACAGAAAAAATTTTCCCAAAAAAAAATATATACCCACCAAAAAAATTTAATGGAAAAAACATTTTCCCAACGAAAAAAGGTTTTTCCCGCTAAAATTTTTATAAGTTTTCTTATAACACTTTACAAAATTTTTATAAACACATTATAAATTTTTGTAAACACGTTATAAATTTTTCATAAACGTCTTATAAATTTTTATAAACATATTATCAATTTTTTACAAACATCTTATAAAACCTTATAAATTTTTACAAACACCTTATAAATTTGTTATAAACATCTTATAAAGTTTTATAAACACCTTATAAATTTTAATAAACACCTTATAAAAATCTATTAAATACCTTATAAATTTTTATAAACACCTTGTAACATTTATATGCTCTCTTATAAAACCTTATAAATTTTATAAGTCCTATCCTAAAACCTTATAAATTTTATAAGTTCTCTTATAAAGCTTTATAAATTTATAAGCTCTCTTATAAAGCCTTATAAATTTTATAAACTCTCTTATAAGAAATTTTATAAACACTCTTTCGCGGGAAAATAAAATTATGCGGGAAAAAAGTTTGAAAAGGTATAAAAAATATTAAAAATAATAATCTAAGGGTATTTTGATTATTTCATAATAAGAGATATTTTTTTAAAATGTCTAAATATGAGAGCAATTATAAAAATGTTTTCCTTTAAGAGGCATTTTTGCAATTCCCTCTAAAATTTATTTTAATTCTATGTTTAATTTTTTTAATTTCTTATAACGTAGATAAAAGATTAATACATACAAAATTAAATTTTACATTTTTTATAAAATAAATGCATATTTAGTTTACTATTTTTTTTTATTTTGACTCAATTTTTTATTTTTTTAGAAAATACAAAGATTTGTTAAAGTTTTAAAATAATGAAAATTGGTTTAAAACAAAACAGAAAAATTAAAAATTAAATTTGTCTTAACTTGCAATTTACTTTTTTTTGATTTTAGAAATTAATATATATATTTTGAAATAAAAAACCTCTAAAATAATTTATATGAGGAAGTAATATATAAAATAAAATGTATTTTTAACAAATTATAACAAAATTTTTATATCCACATGTAAATGCGGAAAAGTCACCTAGTTTTTATATAAATATTCCAAATAATAAAAAGAATATTGGAAAAATTAGAAAAGCTAAAATTTGGTTTTTGATAGAGTTTCCGCTCTGTTTAGGTTTGGTTTTCCGGATTTATAGATTTAGGGTACATTTAAATATTTTGTCAGTTCGGTTCATCAATTCGGATGATCTTTGTTTAGGTTTAGGTTTCGGGCCTGTAAAACCGTATATATTCTAAAATATCAATAAGAATCTAACAACCTAAATAAAAGTGGTATAAAAAACAATAAATAATCAAATCACGCGTTATAACACGGATATAATCCTAGTATATATACGAAAAAGAAAATAACAATTTATCAAAAAGAAAAAAAATTGACGAACAAAAATAGCCAAGAACTAAAGCTATAACTCCTGCCGGAATAAATACTCACACGGTCTCATATATCCGACTAATGATCCCTTTACTTCTCCGGTTGAATCCGCCGTGAAATTCACTGGAAAACCGTCACATCTCACACTCAAGAAACCATCTCTTAATGTATAAGAAATGGAAGACAGAATCTCGACACGGAAATCCCAAACAACGCCATTACGGGGCGTTTCGACCGTTTTGAAAACATTATAAGAAAACGGTTGTTCGTTGATATTTCTGGTTGCAGTTAAACCGTAATAATCATCAGGAGGAGATGACTCAGAGATAAGCTTATTTCCACGGAAGAGACGTGATTTGATTGTGTGGAGAGTGACCACACATCTTTTTCCTGGACACTTTGCCATTAACCCGATGTTCCAATCAGCGGTTGCGGTTGCGTTTGCGTTTGAGGCGTTTGAAACAGAGAAGGAGTCAGTAAAGAGCTCCACGTTACAAGGCGATTCGTTGTTTGGCAATAATATAAACATAAGAAGAGCGGAAAGCAGTCCTACCCCTACGAAGTTTAAGAGGTAAGAAACGCAAAAGATATGTTTGAACGCTCTTTCTCTGTTTGCGTTCACTGCGGTTGAAGCTTGTTCATGACGACATCTACAGTTCCTGTGACCACAAAAAAACCAACAGACGTTGCCATTGTTAAAGTAATTTTTTCTTAATAATTTCCAAAACAAAAGAGTTAGCAATGTATATATATATATA